>CAUYSK010045284.1:0-14053 GCA_963575035.1 Avahi laniger | reverse complement strand
TGGTTTGGCCCGAAAAGGTGGGCCATCTCAAAGCGGGGGCTTACAGGTTATAGGTGGGTTAAAAGATTCTTTGGCCTGTAATTGGTTAAAGACATGAAGCTTTGTCTAAAGGCTTGGAATGTTTTAACATAAGGAGCTCTTTATTAGAGATAAGCCACTGGACATAGATTTGTTGTGTAAATTGAGGACCTGCAGGTTTGTCTTGTATACCTTTAGGCCTGTTAATGGGTTACAAAGGATGTCCCCAAATGGGAGGGGGGAGTGATAAGGCATGTCTGACCTCCTTCCTCTTGGCAGACAATTTAGTTTTAGGGTATTTCTTTGGCCACGAGGGGGTCCATTTAGTGAGCCGGTGGCGGGGGTTAGCCTTAAAATTTCATCTCAGTTCACAGCACATAGGTGATTAAAAATCCAGTCTATCGTACAAGTATTTTGTGTGTATTAAGTCATTTAATTCTCTCAACAATTCTCCATTATTATCTCCATTTTTCAGATAAAGAAACTGAGCCACAGAAAGGTTAGGTAATGTGCCCAAACCACAGCTCGTAAGGGCAGAACTAAGAAGCCCAGTTTTTCGTTTTTTTATTTTTTGGTTTTTTTTTTTTTGAGACAGAATCTTGCTCTGTCACCTGGGCTAGAGTGCTGTGGCATCAGCCTAGCTCTCAGCAACTTCAAACTCCTGGGCTCAAGCGATCCTCCTGCCTCAGTCTCCCTAGTAGCTGGGACTACAGGTACATGCCACCACATCTTGACTAATTTTTCTATTTTTAGTACAGATGGGGTCTCCCTCTTGCTCAGGCTGGTCTTGAGCACCCTCAAGCGATCTTCCCTCCTCAGCCTCCCAGAGTGCTAGGGTTATAGGCATGAGCTACCGTGCCTGACCAAGAAGCCCGGTTTTAAGCCCAGGAGCTGTAGCTCCATTGTCCATGTTCTTTCAGACAACTAAAGGGGGAAAATCCTATAGCTTCTCCAAGTTTCTTCTCTTTTATATCCAAACAATATTTGGTGAATACTTGTGAGGTACAGGCACTTATCTACAATGTTCTGGAAATACAATGTGAAACGAGACATTAGACACTTGCCTTAGTGAAGCTGAAGTTTTTTTCTACCTTCGTCTTGACGAATGGATTTGTGGTAGAAAACCACAAATCAGGGGCTGAACTAACCAGGGCGCACCCCCAAACACATAATCACCACCACTACAACTATATCACCCTCATTCTCCAACTAGGATCAAACCTCACCCACCCATTTCTTAAAACTTTGGAGGGGCAAAGAAAGATGTTAGGGGAAAATGAAGATGAAGATGATTGAAATGAAATGAAAGTTTCCAAGAGAACTAATAGGATAACTCGTTTGCCACTTTCTTTACTTCGAAATAGTTAACGAGAGGTACAGCATAGACAGTGCCCGATCTGACGCCAACTATAAACTGTGGTCCCACCTGTACTGTGCTCTCTGGCTCAGCATCAGCCCTGTCCTTACCTTTCATCCTCCAGAGTGGACACCTTTTCCTAGAACTATCGTAGAAAGAATGTATTTTTTTTTCTGCTGCATTTGCTGAGAAGATAAAATACTGGTAGGTATCTTGTCACTATGAAAGACTGGCCTATCTGAAAATGAAGCCACAATAGAGGAAAGTAGGCAAGACAGGAGACATGCAAACCAATCCTTTGACATATTTGAGCTCCTGGATCCAGCCATGCCTGAAGTCAGTATGACCTAGACTTTTCAGTTGTATAAGCTGAAAATTCTCTGTTTTTTTTTTTTTTTTTTTGAGACACAGTCTCACTGTGTTGCCCAGGCTAGAGTGAGAGTGCCGTGGCGTCATCTTAGCTCACAGCAACCTCAAACTGCTGGGCTCAAGAGATTCTCCTGCCTCAGCCTTCTGAGTAGCTGGGACAACAGGCATGCGCCACCATGCCCGGCTAGTTTTTTCTATATATTTTTAGTTGTCCAATTAATTTCTTTCTATTTTCTTTCTATTTTTAATAGAGGCAGGGTCTCGTTCTTGCTCAGGCTGGTTTCGAACTCCTGAGCTCAAACAATCCGCCCGCCTCAGCCTCCCAGAGAGCTAGGATTACAGGCGTGAGCCACCGCGCCTGGCCTGAAAATTCTCTTTTAATGGTTAAGAAGTTAAGCTGAATTTCTGATATTGAAATAAAGAAGTCTTATACACCCATGTAGTTCTCCCCTTTTTAAAGTCCCAATGACAAAGAAGCCATCATATGCTCTGCACAGGAAGCAAAAATGTTTTGTATTTAAGAAAGAAGAATCAACCTGAGGAAGGCAAATGAAGCTCAAGAGGGAAGATACTAATTTCCTAGGCACCAAATCCTGAAATTATCCCTCCTTCTACCACACTCACAACCTTCAATTGTTAGAAAAAGATGAATAGCAAGATGAGAAACTGGCCATCAGGATGCATGGAGAGACACCAGCATATGAAGTCTCTTATCTCTCCACTAAAAAGATTTAGTACTAGAATGCTACAGTGAAGTCTCCTATTCCTAAAATTCATGACAGCCATTAAAGGACCACCATATTTACATGAGCTATTAAAACAGTTAAAAATAAAGCCCATTTGGTATCCAATATCCTTCTTATGACCATATTTTTTCATGTATTTGTGAAGCAACACAATTTGGTTAACTGCAATACATCTCCCTGTTACTGATTCAGATTTCCACATTCTTTTTTGCATCCTAAAATAACGAACTACAATTTCTCTAGCCATAATTTATAAATTACAGAGTTATAATACAGCATGAAACACGTCCTCCGTGTTTCTTCTCTTTGCTTTTCTCAACTGGTCTTTCATTTGAACAACTGCTGAAATCTCCACAAACGTTGAGCACCATGGGAGTGAGAATAAAACGAGTAAGAATAAAAGTAGGAAATTAGCATTTGCTTGACATCTCTTATAGTGACTGTCACATCACATGTTATTTTATTTCATTTAATAGTGATGTTAATCTTCAAAGCTATTGTTATTGTTCCCATTTTGCTGATTGAAAAACCTCAAAAAAAAAACTAAGTTATTTATTCAAGTTTAAAACAGCTATAAAATAGCTATGACAGATACTGTTGGTTGCTTGTCTATAATTATTTCCCTTCTTCTTTGCTGGCTAAACATGCTTCTCATTAAAGAATTTGAAAGTGTCAGAAACTCTTTATCCAGACTTCTTTGCTGCTAGGGCATGAGCGTATCACCCAACCTTGCCAATGGGGCCAGAGGGAAGCCTGCTGGGTAGTTTGGGGAAAGTTTTCTCTCTGATTAAAAAATAAAATTATAAAATGAACCCTTTTTCTTTGGGTAAGTACCTAGTAGTAGATTATTGGGTCAAATGGCAAGTCCACATCTATTTCTTTGGGGAATCTCCATACTGTTTTCCATAGAGGTTGTCCTGATTTGCAGTCCCACCAACAGTGTGTAACTGTGTCTCTCTCTCTGCATCCCCACCAGCATCCATTGTTTTTTGACTTTCTAATAATGGCCATTCTGACAGGGGTAAGGTGATATCTTGTTATAGTTTTAATTTGAATTTCTCTGATTATTAGTGATGCTGAGGATTTCTTCATATGTTTGTTGGCCATTTGTCTATATTCTTTTGAAAAACTTCTGCGCATGTCTTTTGCCCACTTTTTAATGGGATTGTTTGTTTACTGCAGCACAATTCACAATAGCAAAGATGTGGAATCAACTTCAGTACCCATCAATTCATGAGTGGATTAAGAAAATGTGGCATGTATATACCACGGAGGACTACTCAGCCATAAAAAGGTATGAAATACTGTCTTTTGCAGAAACTTGGATGGAACTGGAGACCATTATCCTAGGTGAAGTATCTCAAGAATGGAAAACAAATACCACATGTACTCTAATAATTGGGAGCTAATCGATGGGCACACGTGGGCACAAACAGATATAGAGGTCATAGGAAATCAAGAAGTGGGGGAGGAAGGGTGAGGTAAAAACCTACCTATCAAGTACAATGAACATTATTCACTATTCAAATGATGGCCACACTAAAAGCCCCCAACTTAAGCATTCTAATAGATATCCATGTAACAAAAACATTTGTATCTCCTTAATATTTTTAAATTTAAAAAGAAAGATAAAAAATAAAATAAAATTAGACACACACATATGGGAAGCTTTCCCCCCCTCCCCTTCTTTTTGTTTGTGGATGAGATCTTGTAATGATATGAAACTTGAAGCTGTAGCAGCCATCTTGAGACCATGAGGGTAGGAACCCGAAGATAAAGTTCAATAACCCAAAACACTCTACACATGGTGAAAAGGAAAAGTGGTCCTTAACGATCTCTTCGCCTCCCTCAATTAACTAACTCTGGAACCTCCCTACCTCAGGATTTAGGACAGTAACTGGTATATAATAAACCCTTACAATTTATTGAATAAATAAATAAATGACTTCAACTTTTCAAAACCTGTCTTCATAGAAGATAACAGAAATATCTACCAAAGCTAAATATTCACTTACCCCATAACCCAATAATTTCATTCCTAGGTATATATACAAAAGAAATGAGTGTTCCGTGTCTACCAGAGACATGTGCCAAAGTGTTCTTAATAGCTCCAAACTGGAAACAACTCAAATGTCCATCAATGGCAGAATGGATCAACAAATGTCAGGCTGTTCATACATTGGAATACAACACAATATAAAAGGACAAACTATTAATGCTCACGACAACATGGAATCTTACAGACATAATTATTGAGCAAAAGACACCAAAAACACAAGAATACATACTGTCAGATTCCTTTAAATAAAGTTAAAAAAAAAAACTAATCCATAGTGATAGAAGTCAGCAGTTACCTCTGAGAAGGAGAATGGTTACTGACCAGGAAGGGGGATAAGGGAATCGTCTAGTGTGGTAGATATGTTCTATGTCTTGATCTGAATTATAGTTACATGGGTTTATACATAGGTTTAAAAAATCATCAAGCTGCACACTTAAAATATATGTACTTTACAGTATATAAGTCACACCTCAATTCTTTAAAGACCCCCAAAAGTTGTTATTTTAAAGAAAGTACAGGAAACATCTTTTATTTAACATTTATTCAGAGAAGGTATAACCGTAAGTGCCTTATGAAATAATCTTCATAATAACACCGTTAAATGGGCGCTATTATCCCTATACCACAAGTACAGAATATGAGAGTCAGAGAGGTTAAGTTACTTTCCAAAGTCACACAGTTAATCAGTGGCAAAATTGGGATTTGAATACAAGTTTGTCTGACCCCTAAAGCTCGTGCTCTTTCTCTGTGTTACTATAAAACGGGAAGGTACCTGCATAGCCAACTTCCTAGTGTCATGGAAAGAATCATTGATATTACCCAGGAATGTTCTTCTGGAGTGTGGATTTATCTACAGAAATTGTCTTAGTAGAACAGAAAAGGTTGTATGTACAAAGATAGTTGCTGCAGAATGTACAGCAGTAAAAAACTAGGAACAACCTAATTATTCAACAGCATATAATTAAGCAAATTATAATATAATACATATATTCAATAGAATATTAATGCTGCCATTAAAATTATGTTCAAGAAAGCTTATGATATAATGTTCAGTGGGGCGAAACTGAATAAAAATTGCATGTACTTTAAGCATACAAGCACGTGGAAGCTAAACAATGTGTACACAGGGAAGCAGAATGTATAATAAAATGACGGCCAACGGAGACTCAGCGGGTGGGTGGGGGCAGGGGAGGGATGACAGGAGGCTGCTTGGTGGGTACATGAGCATTGCTCCCTTGATGGCTGCACTGAAGGCCCCGCCTTCACCCCAACGCAATATATTGCTGTAGCAAAAGTGCACTTGTATCCCAAGAATACACACAAATAAAAAACAAATTTTAAAAAAGAGTACAACCATGAAAAACAAAACTTTTTAAACTTAGGCACATAGAAAGGAAAGGCCTGAAAGAATTTGTGTGTAAAGACCATTAACGGCCAGACGCGATGGCTCACGCCTGTAATCCTACCACTCAGGAGTTCGAGACCAGGCTGAGCAAGAGTGAGACTCTGTCTCTACTAAAAATAGAAACAAACTAGCCAGTCAACTAAAAATGGAAACAAAAAAATTAGCTGGGCGTGGTGGTTCACACCTGTAGTCCCAGCTACTCGGGAGGCTGAGGCAGGAGGATCGCTTGAGCCTAGGAGTGTGAGGTTGCTGTGAGCTAGGCTGACGCCACGGCACTCACTATAGCCTGGGCAAAAAAGTGAGACTCTGTCTCAAAAAAAAAAAAAAATAATTAAAAAAAAAAAGAGAGACCGTTAACAATATCTACCTCTGAAGAATGTAATTTGGCAAAGTGGGAGTAGAAGTTGGGATTGGGGGTGGGATTAGAGAGAGGACAAGGACTTTCTTTTTTTGCTTTATAAACTCTGTATTTGACATTTTTTTACAATGAACATGCATAATTTTATGATAAATTTTTAATTAATTTGTTAAAAAAACGACAGGAAGGAAATTTATAAAATATGGATAATGAATGTCTTTAGGTAATGGGATCTGGGAGATTTCAAATTGTCTTCTGTCAGCTTTTCTATACTTTCTGAGTTACTATGATGAACATATGTTTCTTTGTATTTGCAAAAAAAATACACTTATTTCAATGAGATGATTCATTTGAAAGCATTCTGTAATCTGTGAAGCACTTACTTCAGTTATAAACATGATTTTATTACTACTGTAAAGGATACTAAATGGTAGCAATGCCATTTTGTAAGGGCAGAGGGCAGATCCTCTATCCACCTGCCCAAGCACTCAGATTGGTCGTAGCCTTCACCCTCCAAAAGCGGGAGGGAGGCTGGGTAAACCACTACCCGCCTACGCAGAACAGCTGCAATGCTTAGGAGATTGTTCTGGCAGAACTTCAGGTGCTAGATTAGAAAATCATTTCTTGGGGCTGTGTTTTTCTCTGCCCTGACTGCACATTAGAATCACCTGGAGAGTTTTTTAATGCACCACCCCCAGAGATTACAATTCAATTGCTTCGGGGGAGGCCTGGGAGTGGTTACTTTTAAAATGCTTCCTTTAATGCTAATAAGCCTGGTAGAGAGTGATGACTTTGAATAATGCTATGGGTAAATTCTCTTGGCCAGGTGCAGGAAAGAGTTTAAAAGTCCTGGAACAGTTTAACTCTTACCAAAAAACTGAAAAGCATTGCTTTCCTCAAATCAACTTGATTTTTTTAAAAAAAGAGGAAAAATTTTTTTAATCACCAATTTTATATTTACAGTTTATAAAGAGCATGTGCAAAGATAATGTCTTTTGATGATCTCATGTAATTAAGGTAATTAAAGTAATGGATGTAAAGTGCTAACAGGTGTAGTTACCTACACAATTCTGGACAGTAAGTGAAGCAAAACCATTATTTGCAATACTCCTATTTCCAACTTACGAAATGCTGGTATAGGGAATTGGTCTTTAACTTTGAGTTGCCAGTGATGTTACAGTACAACAGAAGATTGCAGGAAGCCTGGCCTGCCTCCTCCCTACTGCAGCCCTAAAGCGTCAAAAGCAATGGTAACATAATGTGCGTCGAATTTTATCGCCTGGTAGCACTGCCTAGAATAGGGCCTGGATGCCTAAGTAAGCCTATGTTGAATGAAACAATGAATGACTCCCTTCTACAAGATAACATTGTCCCCATTTTACAGAGCAGGTAACTGAGATTCCAACAGAAAAGATAACACATCTGAACTCATAGAACTTGTTAGAGACAGAGCTAGAATGGTTGGGAACTCAGGATGGCTGACTTTGTAGTCCTGGCCTCCGCATTACATCACCAACTGTAGTTTTTTAAAGACCAAACCCTAAGAACAAGTGCCTTAGAGATAATTTATGTGGCAACTCCTCTCTAGATATTATACACAGATATTATAATAGGAGGAATATTAAACAGGAGTTGGCCACAGTGATTTGCTATTATAGTGTTTTATTGAAAACAATTTATTTTACATAAGATTTACTTCTAAAACCCTTAGTCTGACTAATGACAACCTTCCGAAATGATTTTTTTTTAAAAAATCTATTTTGCTTCCTGAAAAATTCACATAATATGGTATGTGACAGATCACCATAGTCATATATTTAGATCCACAATTACCAGATACAAATAAAAGATAGCTGGAGAGAAGATATCATACATGCTTTTAATCAGGAAAGAAAAAGACCTCTCTAATCAATGTCTTGCAAAACCATTAACCAAAGTCCTAAACTGAAGCTCAAATAATTGAAAAATGAAAGTGATCCATCTATTCATGACAGGGAGATTGCAGTTTTAAAAAAAAGTTGAATGCACATATGGATGAAAAGGATTGACACTGTCATTTGGTAATTGGCTAAATATCAGTCATAGACGAATGTAAGAAATAACTAAGCTGAGAGCAGAAGCCGGAATTTTCTTCATTGCTGTTGGGAGGCCACAACACATTCATTCAGAACTTTGATATTTAAATCGTTAGTTATGTGGAATAGAACTGACAATTGTTAAAGGCATTACAATTCATCCATCTGGCCATTCATCCATCCATCCACCCATCTATTCATCCACTAGGTTTAACAACTTGAAATTGCCCATTATTTGATCATTTTTGACTTACAAAAAAGGCAACTTTGTGTGATTCAGTATAAAATATTCAATTAATACTTATCGAACACACTACCAGGTTCAACCCACCATGTGAGGTTTAAAGATGAAGGGTTGAATAACTCATCTCTGCAAACCCCCCATGGGAGAAACACATACCAACAACTATTTATAAGATAGTTATGAATGTACAGTGTTATGGGATTATATTGACATACATGTATAGGAAAAACAGAGCAAATTGTCAGCAGGGATATGGTTGGTGGGAGTTTATGAAATTATTTTTCCTTTTGCTTATCTCTACTTTTAAAATCTTTTGGCTAGGTACAGTGGCTCATGCTTGTAATCCTAGTACTTTGGGAGGCTGAGGCAGGAGGAGCGCTTGAGCCCAGGAGTTCAAGACCAGCCTGGTCTGCTAATTTTTAAAAAAATTAAAAATTAGTAGGGCGCAGTGATGTGCACCTGTAGTCTCAGCTAACTGAGAGGTTGAGGCAGGAGGATCGCTTGAGCTCAGGATTTCAGGGCTACGGTGAGCTATGATCACGCCACTGAACTCCAATTTGGGTGACAAATCAAGATCCTGTCTCAAAAAAAAACAACTTTTTATTCAATGAACATGTGTTCTTTTTGTAATTAAAGGTTTTTTGTAAATGTACTATGGAGTTTGCAGAATTGATGGCTATTAGTAGATATGTATAAGATAAAAGATTTAATAGTTAAAATACATGAAGCAATCTAGGAAAAATGATAAGAAGTGCAAGATTGAATACACAAGCAGACAAAGGCCAGAACATATATAAGAGCAGAACTCTGACCTACAGTGTGCAGCAACCAACCCAGGAAGCCAATCCATTATCTCTAGCAAACGACCTAGACGCTAAACAATAACCCCTGTAGCAATTGGCCTAAAATGGCCAAGACTCGATTAAGAACTGCCAGCTTCCCTAATTTTTGTCCGTGTTTCCAACTCAAGGCCAGCCAGAAACCAAATATAATTCCCCACACCGATCACATAGGGTGCCATCTTTCTGGTTAGCTGCCTCCAACTTCCCCATGCCAACAGCCTCCTATCAAGGTGGACCTGAAACCTTCACTTTCTTCCGACTATAAAGTTTTCCTGCCCTTCCGCCTGCCTTTGAGTCTCTGCCAAACACAAGTGGCGGTGGCTGATTCACTCACTATAGCAAGCTCTGAATAAAGAGGCTTTTCCTGTTCTCATTTGGATTGGTCTTTGTTTATTTCCACAACAGAGAAGAGAAATGGACTCAGGAAGGAGCTTAGCACATAGAATGCAAATGACAAAAGTGTTATACATTTATGAGAAATGAGGATTATAGCAACTCTCCATACCCCACTGGCTGCAGGAACTTGCTGGGTTCTGATTGAGCCCCAGGAAGATGAAGTTATTTTACCTCTTTCTATTTCCTTCTTCACTGCTCTTTCAGCATGCTTTAATTCCAACCACTTAGCCTGAAAAGGAAGATCTAGAAGCCACCACATAACTCTGTTTTGGTTTTATCCTTGAAGGCTGAATCAGAATCAGAAAGGTCTAGGCACCAGATTTAACCACTAGAATATAAACTCCATGAGGGAAGGAAGTACGTCTGTTCAGCCCTTCGCCATGTGTCCAGTTAAATAATTGAAATAAACACATGTATGCATCCAGGACCTCAGCACCATATGGTACCTGCGAGAAGATAACTGAAATGACTAGATCATATTATTATAAAAACTTATCTTGCTTCCCTGAAGTTCCTGAACCAAGACACAGTCAGAGAAAACCTATGGTCCAACACACCAAATATGGCCCATACAGATTAGCTGCACAGAAGCCAAAGATCAGATCATCACTCCCTGGTAATTTGTCCTGTGGTGCTCAGTGCTTAGTGGGATACAGCTGTATTTCTAAACTCCATCTTTCTTTTGTGCTCACTGGATAGTAAACATGAATTGCTATTAATAATAATTTTCCATTGCACGTCCAGAACAATCCATCCAGAGAAAATTAGAACTTCTTCTTTACTGAGGTCCAGTCCCATCAATTTGATGCTCATTTTATAGAAAGGCCATTGAGCAAAATTAATGTACCCAAACAAATAGAGTTTGTCCTTGTAACCGATTCAGAGTATGACAGGAAACAAAAGGGCCGCCTTAATGGCCTCCTCTGGGAAATTTATTTTCAGAACATTGAGTTATTTTCTCCTACTCTACTAGATTAGATTAAAGTCTTTTTTAGAAGGAAAGAAAGAAAAATAAAACTTAGTTGTCTGTTTTCATACAAATCACTTTGAGATCTAGCTTCATTGAAATTCACTCGTTATTGTCTAAGTCAAATAATGTTATAATTTCAGGGTTATTTAACCTCTTTCCATTTTCCATTTTCTTCACATCACCCCCAACATGTTTTATCCTCAGTCCTTTAAGCTGAAAAGGAAAACCGAGAGCCATTATATGCCAGAAATGAAGGAGTTTGAGCCTCTTAAAAATACTATTAATACTATACCTTATCATGAGATAATACTTTGGACTGTTATCCCAACACTGGCTGTCTGTTTCCGTTGTACTGGACAGGTCAGCGATGTTACCTGCCTCACCCTCAGTCACAGGAAAAGAAAACAATGCCTCTTCCAGTCTCTTCTATTCCACAGAATCTGCTGCATCCTTCCCTCTCCCATCACAGCCAATCAGCTGCAAAAGCAGCCAGTCCACAGGTTAACCGAGGAAGTGGCCAGGCACGAAGAGCTCTACCCAAACAGGAAAAATAGTGGCAGAAGATGCCTTGGCCAGAGTGCCTTGGTCAGAAATTAGATTTAAAAAATATGAAGAGAGAATCAATTTGGTAACGGGAAGAGACGCTGAAAACTTGCAAAGGGAAGACCCGCGTGAGTCTATGCTGTTACTAAGCAGCAGCCATCGGCTCAGGAAGGCATGCTCAGAGGGCAAGTCATGGGTGGGTAGTAGCAGGAAGAGCAGAAGAGCTAGGACAGCTGAGTCAGCAGGATGGCAGGGAACTGGTGACCTGCTGCTTAAGGGCCAGGAGAGAACCTACTTTCCTTCAGGTTTCCTTCAGGCCTGGCTGGGTGGTACTTTCTGCCATATGAGTTTCTATCACCCTTATCATCATGGGGATACTTAAAAAAAAAAAACCCTATTATTTGCAGGAACCCACACATACACACACACACACACACACGCACACACACACACACACACACCACACATCCCTCTAAAAAATAAACCTCACCATGGCTGGAGAATCTTATCCTTCCAGCACAAACAGGAGTAGCAAAGTGAAAAAGAGCCCAAATGTACAGGCAGCAGTTGTGAGTTCTAACCCAGACCTACTACTATTTGTGGTGTAATCATGGATAGGGGACTTATCATCTCTAAATCCATTACTTCAACCATAAAATGGAGATGGATGAGATGCATTCATTTGGTAAATATTTATTGAGTGTCTACTATTTAACAAGTTCTGTGCCGGCTAATGGGGCATAACAGTGAACTTAGCATAGTTTTTCACTCTTCAGGCTAATCTTCTAGTTGGCATTACAGACAAGTAAATAGGTTATTAAGAAACTGTGTAGTGTTAGCATGTGTCAGAGGTAGAGAATTCATTTGGAGCCAAAGAAGGGGCATCTAATCTGGTTGGGGAAGGAGGCCCTCACAGAAGTCTTTTGGGAGAGCATCGAGACGTGGATGGGGAAGGGTTGGTCCACCACATTGAAGGGCGAGTGTGTTCTGGCTGGACAAGGGAAGAGAAGAATGGTGCATGTGATGGTGAGCTTTATGTGTCAATTTGATTAGTCTATAATGTCCAGTTATTTACTCAAACACTAGACAGGGGTTGCTGTGAAGATATTTTGGAGATGTGGCGAACATCTAGAATCAGCTAACTTTAAGTCAAGGAGATTGCCCTTGACAATGTGGTGGGCCTCATCCAATCAGTTGAAAGACCAAAAGAGCAAAAACTGACATGTTCCAGGGAAGGAATTCTGGCTCAAGACTGCAGCATCAACTCCTACCTGAGTTTCCAGCCTGAATGCATGCTCTCCAAATTTTGAACTTGCCAGCCCTCACAATCACACGAGACAATTCTTAAAAATAAATCTTTTATGTCCTATCGGTTCTGTTTCTTTGGAGAACCCTAACTGATACAGTCCAAGTGTAGGCATACACGCAACCCTAAGACAGAGAGGATGCCAGAAGGCTTCGCTTACAATTAGTGAGGAGGGCAGTGTCCAGAGCCCACAGGGACTTGTAAGCGCAAATGAGGTTTCTGGATTACATTCTATGTATCATGGGAAGCCACTGAAGCTTTAAACAGATGAACATAATTGGAAAGGTAAGTTGGGGAGATTATTCTGGTTGCTCTATAGAGAAGAAATTTGGGGTAGAAGTCTTGGCTGACACCTTTGATTGCTTTTCCAATATCTTTTCCTCCTTTACCTCTTACAGATGAAATTATAGTTTTGTTCCAGTGTCCATTTCTCCTCCAGGTCATTCGGAAAATGGGATCATATTCCTAACTCTAGGGATAAATCCTGATTGGTCTAAGCCAATATGGATATTTCCATTGTCCTTGTTAGTGATAGATTGTTTTAGCAGTGGGCATGTTCTGGCCAATGAGCTTTGAGGAGGGGTCTATGGAGGGAGACTTCTGGGAAAGGTATCTTCATTTGTAAGAATGCACTAGGAGACAGTCTCTTTCTGCTACTATATGTGGCCGTGTCTGGGTGTGACATTGCCGACCACAGCTGCAGCCATCTTTCACCCATGAGAGTAGCAGCCTGAGAGTGAAGATGACAAACTGAGCATGGACGAGCTAAAAAATGGAAAGAACCTGGGTCTCTAGTGACAATGATGAGCCACTGAATTGACCAGCTCCCTAAGTTGCCCAATTGCTGGTGTCCCTCCTACACGAGATAATGAACTTCCTTTAAACCAACTGGAATCAAGTTTTCTGTTTTGCTGCCCACGCAATCCTAACTATTTGGGTGAGTAGAGTGGAAGTGAGAGTCTAGTTCAGAGACTGTTGTCAAGATGGGCATGATAATGGTTTGGGCTATGGTGGTTGGTGGTAGTGCTCGAAAGAAAGAAAAGTGGATGATTCAAGAGATATTTCAGAAGTAGAATCAATAGGGCGAAGGATGGAGGAATTGAAGGATGGATAGAATAAGTCATTAAGAAAGTTCCATACACATTAATAACTATTTAATATCTTAATATGCCGTTTGAAAAATTCTTATCAAACAGGAACGATTGTGACTATACTTCTGATGTTCTTTTGCATCTAATCTAATCCATGACCCAACAATACCAACTCGTGGATTAGAAGTTAAAGACGGGGGGGGGGGGGGGGGGCGTGGTGGGGTGACAAGGGCAACACACGTAACAAAAACATATGAACCCCCAAATTATGATT
>CAUYSK010045283.1:0-17874 GCA_963575035.1 Avahi laniger | reverse complement strand
AATACACCCCGGGATACCTATTCTTCCACACGTAATAGATGACACGCTCATAGCTCTAGCCAATGGAAAAAACTAGCTTATCCAATGTCTTTTGGGGATACCCAAGATATGCCTGCGGTACAGACACCATGCCTTTTACTGAAACCCATAGAGCAAAATGACCCATGTAGAATCCAAGCTCATGGTTTCTCCTCTTCTGGCCATCTGTGCAGGACACACAGTAGCGCCGGAGTGACCGGTCACTACCTTTATACCTGACATGGGGTCTGCATACCTGTGCATGCAGCTTACCTGTGTCCTCTGCACCTGCTCAGGCTCATTCTTAGCGATACATTTGTAAGTTACGATCAAACACAGATTTTATACCTCTCCCTTTACAGTGTAGTTGGTTCAAAAGAACTCTGCTTGGGCCGGGCGCGGTGGCTCACGCCTGTAATCCTAGCTCTCTGGGAGGCCGAAGCGGGTGGATTGTTTGAGCTCAGGAGTTCGAGACCAGGAATATAGAAATATAGAAAGAAATTATTTGGACAACTAAAAATACATAGAAAAAATAAGCCGGGCATGGTGGCACATGCCTGTAGTCCCAGCTACTCGGGCGGCTGAGGTAGAAGGATCGCTTGAGCCCAGGAGTTTGAGGTTGCTGTGAGCTAGGCTGACACCACGGCACTCTAGCCCAGGCAACACAGTGAGACTCGGTCACAAAAAAAAAAAAAAAAAAAAAGGATTCTGCTCATAGAGTCATTCAGAGGGTCTGATGCCCAGGCTGGAATGTAGTGTCCCAATCATAGATCCATGTAATCTTGAACTCCTGGGTTCAAGCAACCCTCTTGCCTCAGCCTCCCAAGTAGCTGGGACTCCAGGCACACACCACCATGTTTGACTAATTTTTCTATTTTTAGTAGAGATGGAGTCTCGCTCTTGCTCAGGCTGGTCTCAAACTCCTGAGCTCAAACAATCTGCCTGCCTTGGCCTCCCAGAGTGCTGGGATTACAGGCATGAGCCACCACACCTGGCCCAGATTTTCCTTTTTCTGACAGCAGCTAGTGGCCAAAGCTTAGACCATTCCAAATCTGAACTGGTCCTGCATGAACATAAGACCCAGAACTTTCATTTTATCTATTACAGATCACAACAACTAAGGGACTGTATATGTAGCATGCTTATTAATTTGTATTTCCTTACATATACAATGAGGCAACTACTTAGGAGTCATGTGTACCTCTGCTATGGTTTGAATGTAACCTCAAATTTTATGAGAGGCACACTAATTTCTCAAATTTGTACTTTGACTGGAGGTGGCAACTCTGGGAGGTAATTAGGATTAGATAAGGTCATCAGGGTGGCAGCCCCACGATGGGGTTAGTAGCTTTCTAAGAAGAGGAAGAGAGATCTGAGCTGACATGCAGACATGTTCTTCCCATCTCACTATGTGATGCCCTCCCCCATGTTATGATGCACCAAAAAGGCCCCCAAATGATGCTCGTTTCTTGCTTTGGGACCTGCCAGCCTCCAAAAATATAAGAAATAAATTTTTCTTCTTTATGCATTACCCTCTCTGTGGTTTATTTTATAGCAACAGAAAATGAACCAAGACACTCCCATCGTTAAATTCATTGGTAACTTATATTTTTATCAACTGATTCCAGCACAGCTGTAGTTTCATACCACAGGTGACTAGGTAGTCACCCAGGGATCAAAGAGTCTGTATGCTCCACCCTTTCATCCTTTCTGTTCCCAAACAACATTTCCGTGACATAGAGTCATTTTAGCAAGTCCACTTTACTGACACCAAATGTACAGGAAAAACAAACTGATTACTCCTTCTCTGTTCTCACACTTTTGGTCATCAAGGGGTTTTTTCCACAACAAGGAATTCTCCACTTCTAGACAGACACCAACTGGGAGTCCAACAATTTAACTCAACTCTGATTCCATCTACCTGGAGACAGCATCCATAACACAGGTTAAAGACTCAGTCCCACAAGACTTCCCCAACTTCAGACCCCATTCACCTTGTGAGATCAAAAGACACTCCTGGCACTCAGGAAATTATAAGGAATTTAGCAATTCTGTGTTAGATGCTCTTATCACTCAGAAAATTCCAAAGGCCTTAGGAGCTCTGGTGTCAGAACCAGGGTCAAAGATCAACCATTAGAACAAAACATTCCCTTAGAAACCCTATTTACAAAGATTTTAGGAGCTCTGAGTCAGGTACCAGTACAGAGACCAATATATGTTTCTCTTTATTTTACACATACATAACATACAAAAATGAAAATTAGCTTGATATATCTGCAAAAATACAGGTAAAATCAGAAATATATATTGTGCAAATTGTGGCCACACATATAATTCTTGTCATATGATTACATTCGTATAGAGTTTCAAAACTGGCAAAGCTAAACTACATTGGTCAGTACACTACCTATAAAAAAGCTAGAAGGCACTAAGTTTAATATAAGTAAAAAATCCCTAATTTGGGGGAGGTTGGAATAATTTCATTAAAAGGAATAAACAGGAGCCAACTGATGTCCTGCAAATATTCCATTTATTGACCTAGTTAGTAGCTACTTAGACATTAAATTTACAAAATATTTCACTTAAGTTGTACACAGTTTTCTGAGTGCATGTCAAATTTTGAAAATTAGTAGGATATCTCCTACTTGGATAACTGTACTAAAAAAAAATTTAAAAAGGACACAGTTATTGTGATATATACAATAAGAATTGGTATATATTTAAAAAAATAAAAATGTTATATATAAGAAAAAGTATGCACTAATACAAAAATTGCAATATATATAAAATCACTGTAATATTTTGAAGTCAAAAAATATGAATGGGTGTAAAAGAAAAATTCAAGAATGCACTATCCATTTTAGAAAAATAATGAAGAGAAGCTGAAAACTGTGCTTTAAAAATTTACCAAACAATATTTTTAAAATTCTCCATTTTCTCACTAGTCCATGTGAAACAAAAAACCACAACAATACATGTCAGTAGACAGATTCTCACCTAGAGGACATAGAGAAGGAAAACTTATATGCACTAAAAATATTTATGACATTCAATTTGGGCACATGGCACCCTCATAAAGGATCTCCTCCAGTGTTACACTCAACAGTAAATAACATTCCCTGTACATCTATGTTGCTTTTCTAATGGGAATGTTCTGGTAACCAATGAGAGAAGGCTGAAGGCTTTCTCACATTTATTGCGCTCAAAAGTCACTTCTGCAGTGGGAGCTCTCTTGCATGGAATGAAGCTAGCCTTTTGGATAAAGAATATCCCCCCCCCAGTTGTCACAATCATAAAGCTTTGTTCCAGTGTAAAGTTTCTAATCTTGAAGCACAGAGGTTTGTCTAAAGAATCCCTCAAATTTATTTCACATGTAACGATTTTGCTAGTGTAAACTCTCCCACGTCCAGTGATAGCAGAGCTTAGGTAAATTTTTTTCACTTTCCCTGCACTCTTAAAGTCTTTCTCCAGTGTGAACCTTTCTGTGTTTGTTGAAACTGGATGTTTCAGGAAAGGATTTCCCACATTCACTGCATTCAATAAGGCTTTTCTCCAGTGTGAATGGTCTGATGCTGAAGGAGGGAAGAACTGCGATGAAATGATTTTCCACACTCCCCACATTCATACGGCCTTTCGCCAGTGTGAATTCTCCTGTGTTTAATGAGACTGGAGCTTTCAGAAAAGGATTTCCCACATACACTACACTCATAAGGCTTTTGCCCAGTGTGAACTCTTTTATGAACAGAAAGTGCAGAGCTGGAGAAAAATGATTTCCCACATTCATTGCATTCATATGGCCTTTGTCCAGTGTGAACTCTCCAGTGTATATTAATACTGTTCTTATGGCTAAATAATTTCCCACATTCCTCACATTTATAAGGCCTTTCTCCAGTGTGAACTCTCTTGTGCACAAGGAGATGAGACTTCTTGTTAAATGATTTCCCACATTCCCCACAATTATAAGGTCTTTCTCCAGTGTGAAGTCTCCGGTGTTCAGTGAGGTGGGACTTGTACCTAAATGATTTCCCACATTCCTTACACTCATAAGGCCTCTCTCCAGTGTGACCTCGCTGATGTTGAATGAGGTTGCCCTTTTGACGAAAAGATTTTCCACATTCTCCACATTCATAAGGTCTTCTTCCAGTGTGAACTCTCTGATGATTACTGAAGCTATTCTTTCCACTATAGGATTTTCCACATTCACTGCACACATAACTTCCTTCACTAGGGAGAAGTCTCTTGTGCTGAGCAAGCATGTATTTGGAACTGGAGACTTCCATGGACTGTCCACAGCTATTATGAGTTTTTTCCCCCTGCGGGGGTGGCCCACACTTAATTTCACTGCTTGACTTCTGTTCAGTGTGAGTTGCCTCATTCTGGAGTAATCCCAAGTCTTTCTCAACCTGACTGAAAATAAATGGCTTCACTGCCACATAGGACTTACAATTCTTTAAAAATGATGCTCCTCGGACAATGCTTCTGCAGGGTTTCTCTTGCTGTTTCTGGCACCGATGGAGATTTCTACTGTCATACAATTTTTCCCCACATCTATTCAGTTTCTCCCTGCAATGCACTCCCTGATGCCCATCCAAGTGCACAGTGTGTCTCAACATCGGGACACACATTTCGCAGGAGTGGGCCTTTTTGGGAGACAGTTTTGTCCTACGACTCCTGACTGGAGACACTCCTGGTATAGAACTGTTCTGCTTAGAAGGTGCCTCCTCATCTTCAGCTCCACACCAACCACCTGAGAGCAATGAAATATTGGTGAAGTACAAGTTACTTTTGGTGGGAATGCATAGCCCACTCTCACGTGTTTGCCAAATTAAGGAATTAGCCCATGGAAATATCTGCAGGAATAGAGTGCTGAACTCAGACTGAAGATAGGGTGGCTTAGCACTACTGAAGTATAAAGATCACAGAAGGTATGGGGCCACATTATGTGCAGGCATCAACCATACATGCAACAGAGCACGTAGAGACAGGGTTTGCAACTACTTCCTGTGCAAAGAACTTGTCTGCAGGACCTTATCTGATGACACGTGAACGCTATATAGTGGGACATGTCCAGGCCTGAGAAAATATGACTACCACACAGCAGCTGTTGGTCAGGGACAGTTTAACAATGGGTACCAACTTCAAAGCACAAAATATACATGCCAAAATTGGAGTATGCTGCAAACAGAGATGTAAGAAAAATGCGTGAGACATGGAGTCCATGGATGGGAAGGTTAATCTCAGGATGGATGTAATAGCAGAAATGATAAGGTGTAGAACTAACAATTTTGAAAACTCTCAAGAATGGGGAAGACAGAAATAGCGTGTGCCTCCTTGTATGGCCACAGAAATACTAGTCAAATAAAATAATTTTCTGATATGATTTGAACAGAGCCTTGACATCGTGCCCTCCTCCAGGATGCTAATCCTCTGGGACAGGTTCCCTCTGAGCCCATCACCTTGAGGATGCATTCATTTGTATCTTCAGGACCATCCTACCAGCACCATGACCAAGTACATGGGACCTGGATGATAGGGTCCCATGACAGGAAATGATAGGACAGATGAACAGCCAACAGTGGTCTCTGTGTAGGCAGTGACAAAGTCACTGACGGCAATTCCTGCCACAGGAAGGCATGAAGAAATGTCAACTAGGGAAAGGAAGCAGAACCTGGGCACACAGGAGTCTTATATCTGGACAAAGTCATCCAGACAGCCAGAGGGCAAGCAAGGTAGAATGCATTAGGGTGACTCCAAGAATCCCGACCTTCAATCCTTCCCTGGGAGACTGAAGTGAAGCAGGTGTTGGGGCTGCTCAAAGAGAAGCGAGGGAGGTATACACATCTCACTCTTATCAACTACAGAACCTACCCACAGAACTGAGGGAGGACACTGTGTCCATCCATGCTTCTGATATGAGAAAGACATTCTAGCCAATGGGGAAAAAGGGAAGGGGCAGAGACTAGATCAGGTCACAGGATGAGCGTGAGGGCCTTACCCAAGGAGGACAAAAGTGCCACAGTCTCCAGCATCACGTCACGGTACAGGCATCTCTGAACTTCGCTAAGGAGACTCCATTCCTCCCGGGAAAAGTTTACAGCCACATCCTCAAAGGTCACAGAGCCCTGCTATGATGGGGAAAAATGAATACACAAGTAGCCCCTATGCTGAGGTTCCACAATCCATCTCTCCCACACATCAACCCTTGCCCACCTTCTCCCAGGGTCCCTAACTCAAGACTAGAAACTAGGCCCATTGATGCCTTTGTCTCCTTATGGGCCCAGTGATCATGGGATAGAGCCATCAGCAACAAGAAACAGGTGGACAAAGAGATATCTATGCTATGGGCCCGACATACAAAGGGTCCACCCTCCTGACAAGCAATTTCTGTTATGGCTGAGGTCATGTAACTCTTGATATAGTATCCCAGGTCTATCAGATAAATTCCCTCTCAAAATACACCTCATTCTTTAGACTGCAAAGACACATACCTGTGGCCATCCACACTTGACTGGCCCCCCCCAGCAGCCTCTCTCTAGCCTCACTAGAGGTTGAAGTATTTTAATGCCCTGCTTTTTTTCCACTGGTGAGGGTGGGTTTCTCACTCTAGGGTAACAGTGATGGTCGAACACATGACATCCTACAATGGACAGATACCATCAACAGCAATTTACAAATCAAATATACTCACAGCCTGGGAGAAAAAAATACCACTCACCACAGAGGGCCACACAGAGCTTGCACTATGGATAACAATCAGCAACCAGAGAGTGTCTTTTGCAAGCTCTGCAGGATGAAGACAGTGTGATGATCCCTGATTCCCCTGGAAGGATGCAACTGGCTTGTTTGAGTATCTTTGGGGATAGGGATGGAATGGAAACTGACAATAAAGTATAATAACCAAGAACGCTGCCTGGTCCCCTTGATGAAAAGGTTTATTAAGCCTAGGATACATTATCTAAGACAGCAGAGTGAGAATGGCATTTGAACTCAAGCCATTCGAGGTTGTGCCAGTCTCACCACACGTCAAGGTGTGATATCAAATTCAGGCTTCATTTTTGGCCTCATACCACAATGTGGTTGACAGCATGCAGAGTATGTTTGGCAACTTCAAAAAGGATACAATATTACCTCACAATGCCCATGGTTCCCACCAGCAGTGGTAGTCTCAAATCATTCTATGACGGTATCCTTGCATAGTTCTGTAGCCATACAGATCCACATGTGGTTCCAGATACCCATGGCCTTATACCTTTTTTTTTGAGACAGAGTCTCGCTCTGTTCCCTGGGCTAGAGTGCCATGGCAGCAGCATAGCTCACAGCAACCTCAAACCTGGTCTCGGGCAATCCTCCTGCCTCAGCCTCGGGAGTATTTGGGACTACCAGTGTGTGCCACTATGCCCAAGTAACTTTTTTTTCTATTTTTAGTTGCCAGACTAATTTATTTCTATTTTTTTTTTTAGTAGAGATGAAGTTTCACTCTTGCTGAGGCTGGTCTGGAACTTCTGACCTCAAGCAATCCTCCTGCCTCAGGCTCCCAGAGTGCTAGGATTACAGGTGTGAGCCACCATGCCCAGCCTATACCACTTCTTTGTTGCCCTGGCTGACCCCTCAACAACGACGACTTTCCTCTGTCCACCTAAAGCCATTTAAAGCCCAGTCCCATTGGTCAAACACCCCAGGCCTACTGACTTTCACAGATGATCATATTTCTCCCTAACCATATCCACCAGGCTGATGGAAACCGCCCACCAACCACAACACACATCAAGCACAAAACTGTCTCAAAATCTTGGGAAGCCCAAAGAGTGGTGAATAAGCACTAATACCAGCCTGAGTGTCATCTTCCCACAATTACTGACGTGCTTTTGCATGTGTCTCACATCTATTCTCTTCTTGGAACCCTGTATCTTCTGCCACACTATGCTGTCTGATACATTCTACCTTCATAGTCACTTACTTCCCTCTCCTGTGCTCAAGTAGGCCAATAAGGTCACAAACGGACTCAAGCAAGAGATCTAGTCCTTAACCTCCAACCATCTCTTGTTGGCCACCTAATAGCTTTGCCACGATTATCTGAACACTACCCCTCCTAAATGTGACCCATGGCTAACTAACCTTAGTCAATACATTAGCTACTATATAATGGATGTCTCCAATATCAATGTCTTCCCAGATAGCCCACCCTGTATGTCTAGTTACCTATTTGATGTCTCCACTTAATTGCCTCTGAAATGTCTCAGGCTTAACATGCCAAAAGAACCCTCCTGCTATCCCCAATGAATATTATACCAAATACCAACTTGTTCATTATAGTTGATGCAGCTCCCATTGTTACAGGTGCTAAGACCAAAAAACCTAGGATATACCTGCTCCCTCTCTTACAGGCCTTCACCATCCATATGAGGAAATACTAGATGCCCTTTTACAAAGTATGAATCTTGAATCCAGCCACATCTCCTTAGCCTTGAAGCTGGTCCATTAACCCTCACATGGCTTATGACAGAAGCCTCAACTCTGATCTTTCATCTGCCTCCCTCAACCGCAGTCTATTCTCCAAAATGCAGCTCAAATGGAGCCTATGGACAGAGGCAATTGTGGTAATTTTGCCTCCCCTCTTGGATCAGTTTTACCTCTAAGCATTTGAGATTCAGCATTAACTCCCAGGTTAACCTTACAAGTATATTTACATCAGTTCACAGAAATGGGAATACCTCCATATAACCTGTGTCATAAACTTTGGACCCTAGGTTTGGGGCTTCTCCAGGGTCCCAAGAGCAAAGGATTGGAAAAAAAATCCACATAAGAGTCTTAGGATACCACAATCTACAGAACATGTAGGTGGGGCTTAAGCGCCAGTGAGGGAATGGTACACCCTCCACTTCCATGTCTGGGTTTCTCAAGCGCTTCAGCAGCCATGACTACTTGATAAACGAAGCAAACTTTATAGGAATGTGCTCCTGATGGGATCTGATAAACTCAGGCCTCACTGTACCCTTTCTTGGCCTTGGAACAAGGTGACCTGGAGCTGATTGTCTGACCTCAGTTCCTCAATGTAAAATGTCATCTCTTACCACCTATGTGATTTACAACAAAGATTCAACCTCTCAATGCTTCAAGGTCCTCATCACCTCTATCCACTTTGCCCGTGTCCCTTCTTTATTCCAAACTCTCCATGGCTTCTAGCATCCTCATAATGAAAGTACAAAGTTCAACCTGCTCTTCAGGAGTAACTGCGCCTCACACCTCGTCCCCACAGGCACACGTCGATCCCAGGTTCCAAAGTATTCGCGTGTGCCGGTCCCTCTGCCTCTCACACTCTCCCACATCCCATGAGAAAAAGGGACCCCCACCAGGAGCGCCTCACTGTCCCAGACACAGGGGTCCACGCTGAAGAGATGTGAGCAGGTACACATCACTCGGGACTTTGGTGAAGATGAAGGAGAGGGAGTAGTGAGGGCGTGGCAGACACAACAATTACCTGAGCCGGGTCCCTCACCTCCGCCGCAGCCATTGGACTACGTGGGCGCAGCCGGGCCTGAAGAGGCGGGAGACCCAGGCAAGGACGCGGCACGGAGTCGCTCTCCTGGCACTGGCGCGCGTCAGGCTGGGTGCCTTCACGGAGCCTCAGAGCCGCCTCTGTGCAGGAGGGACAACTTCTCTCCACCGTCTGGCCCGGCTACCGCGGTCCCCACCCAGAGCTCCAGCACTCTCACCAGACAGCCACACTCAACACCTACCAAAATGGCCGCTCCTCGAGGACGCCGGAAGTCCCGCCCGGTCGTTACGAGCGCGCACGGAAACGCTTTTTCTCTGAGCCTTCACTGGCTCCTTTGCTTTGTCTTTCGAGACAGAGCTTTCTGGGTAATGTAGTTCCCTCCTGTCCCGATGCCGTCAAGGGCCTCCTGGAAGGTGCTGTGCAGACAGAGTTCACCTGAAGGGCCTCTCCTTAAATGGCGCCACTGTGTCCTAGGATGGTCTCCCCTCTCCTTAAAAGGCCACACTAAAATTCGGGGGGATTACTGTTTGTAACTAATCACCGAAGTGTTTGGAAAAATGTCATTTCAGGCCGGCGCAGTGGCTCAGACCTATAATCCTTGCACTGTGAGAGACCAAGGGGAGAGGATCGCTTGAGGCCAGGAGTTAGAGACCAGCCTGAGCAAGAGCGACACTGTCTCTACAGAAAATAGAAAAATTGTCCGGGCATGGTAGTGCATACCTATAGTCCTAAATACTGGGGAGGCAGAGGCAGGAGGATAGCTGAGGCCTAGGAGTTCAAGGTTACAGTGAGCTATGATCACACCACTGCATTGTAGCCAGAGGACAGAGAGAGGCTGTCTTAGGGAAATTAAAAAAAAAAAAGTCACTTCAAATTTGGGGGATCTCAAGTTCCCAGACACTAAAAATATTATTCAGCATGCTCTCAAAGGGTATAAATCCAAACTCACATGTAATTCTGTACAGTTCTTCAGACACAAAATGCCTCCACTGGAAACAGAGGCTAATAAGTATTATTGCATTTTAATTCAAATGGCTGCACTTGGCAGGATTAGAGTCTGTTTTTTGTTTCTGTTGTTTGTCAATGAAAGGAGAGAACTACTGATAGGGCCATGACAAGGAAGATAGAGGAGAGATCTTGTGTTCTCCTAAAGCATAAGTACAAAGGTGACTCTTTGTACTTTACACAGTGAACAACTCTTCTGCCTATATAATGAATTGTAGCATCCAATTCATTGAGCAAAACTTTTATTCACTTAATATCCCTTACTTGATATCCTAATTTATATTCAATCTTTTTTAGGAATCTGACATCAGTATGAGAAAAAGAACAATGAAGCAAATGGTATCTTGGTATTTGTAATAGCTACTGTCTTCAAACGTGATGCTCAATACCTGAAGATATTGAGAGCATTTTAAATCCTTTGAGTTCATGTCATTGTTGGGAAGTGATTATTATTTATTTCTGTGGTGACAGCAGGGAATGTTCTGTATGAGGGATTAATATTACAGCAGAAGAATAGTTGTAAAATGCAAATCATAAAAACCTATCAACAATGACTACATATTGATTGAGAAGGTTAACAGAAATAACCATGTTGAAACCTCAGTGGATAGTGAAATATTTAACACTTCAGAGAAGTTTTAGTGGTGATGTCTAATTTGAGATGGATTAAAATCAGCACATGATTAGAATGGTCACCTTGATGGTTTTGTCTCCAAAATGAGACTCTTCCTTTTTTTTTTTTTTGAGACAGGATCTCACTCTGTTGCCCAGGCTAAGTGCCATGGCATCAGCCTAGCTCACAGCAACCTCAAACTCCTGGGCTCAAGCAATCCTACTGCCTCAGCCTCCCAAGTAGCTGGGACTACAGGCATGCGCCACCATGCCCGACTAATTTTTTCTATATATTTTTAGTTTTCCAGCTAATTTCTTTCTATTTTTCTTTTTCTCGCTCTTGCTCAGAGTGGTCTCGAACTCCTGAGCTCAAACAATCCTCCCACCTTGGCCTCCCAGAGTGCTAGGATGACAGGTGTGAGCCACCACGCCCAGCCGAGATTCTTCATTCTTGAAGGCATTGAGCAAAACCAGCATGGAGGTGAGAACTGCGCCTGTAATCCCAGCTACTCAGGAGACTGAGGCAAAAAAATGGCTTGAGCCCAGGAGTTTGACACCACACTGGGCAATATAGGAAGACCACTTCCTTAAAAATAAGTACATAAACAAAGTTGAAATTTTCAGTATGGTATTATCCTCATAAAATTGTGTCTACACACATATTCCTTATTCTGTGTTTTATGTTCCAGTATGTTCCTAAACAAGTTCTTCCTAGAGAATAAAAAGTCATGCTTTGTATACATATCTACACTTTTATTTTCTCACTTAACAATCTGTCTTTAATAAGGAAAAGCTACTTTTTCACATTACACCTAATCTCCTATCTCCACATTTAGCAGACCTAAAGATACCTTTTAAAAAAAATTGGGGGAGAGAGGATTCTCACTTTGTCGCCCACACTGGTCTCAAACTCCTGGGCTCAAGTGATCCTCTCGTCTTAGCCTCCCAAATTGCTGGAATTATAGGCATCAGCCTCTGTGCTTGGAAAAGATGCCCTTTTCAGGCTGCTTTGCATTTCATTTGATACTAGCTTCATGACTGGGAAATCAAAGAGGTGAGCCTGGCCAGGATATTGTTCTCCCCTTAGTTACTGGAAGGTCCCTATTCCAAAGCCATGGAATAATCTTTGGAAGTAAATTGGCAGTGTCTTGCCCATCCATCTGCTCTCAGGTGTACCCTGAATGAAAATTGTGATCAGGCAGAGCCAGGCTAAAGATGGCAGGACGTCTTGCTATCCCAAGCCAGGGAATCCAAAACCATCGTATTGGGTGGGTTGGGGTTGGATTAGGCCTCACTGCCTACTGCTAAGTCTAGGAGGCAGCAGTAAAGACTTCATCATCCTGGTTGTCTGTCTTCTGCTCTGTGGCTAGGACAGAGATTTTTCCCAATACTTAAGACCAAGATTACTCTGATCCATTGACCTCTCATGCAAGGGTGATGGTTTTTATTTTTGTGGCAAGAGGAACCGGGAGAGCCTGCTCTGAGATTTTGGATTATCCTGTTTTGCAGAGAACCTCATCAGACGATCCAAGCGCAGGCTTTCCTCTCACTTCCTCAACCCTGGGCTCTGATCTCTGTTGTCTCCATTTTCAGTACTCCTGGCTCCCCTTCCCTTTGAAGGTTGGGTGAGTGCTCAGGCAGTAATCTGGGATATGTGACCTCACCTACTGAGCTATAAAGATCCAACCTAAAGTAGCTTAAATTGACAAAGGATGATTCATACTTTTTATGCTTTTTTTTAGATGACTGACTATTGAGACAAAGAATACAAATTGGTGGCATACAAATTATTAAAAATAGGATGCCGAATTTTATTTATACGTGGGCCATCAGATACTGTTTGCAGGTCAAACCCTACTGTAATGAACCAGAAGGAAATATATACACGCAATTTGAAATGAACTTTACCCAGGCAAGCACATGTTAGAAAGACTGGCCTTTGGTATTGGAGATGGGAAGAATGGCAAGTAATTGAAATGGTACTCATTGTGGATCTTTAGAAATATTGTTTTGCAGGCATATTCTTCAAAGAAACAGCCTGTTTAAATAGAGACAAGTGTAGAATGAAAACATTAATATCGTTATCCACCTCAAAAAACCCTTTATTCACAAATGGTATAATTTTCAACTCCTTTTTGCCTTACCTTTGCTGGAAATATTTATAAACACACCAATCATTGAATGGAACAAATCCTTTCTTTTTACTATCACTTGAAACAATAAAAAACACTAACTCATTTGGTAATTTGGAAAAAGCAGCCCTCAACTATAATGCTTTTTTTTCAATCCTAAATACTTGGGTGAAACTGAGAAGTAAATGTTTAGAAAGAAACACATACTTTTTATACTTTTTAGAATCTTCCAGAATTACAATAACTGTAGCCACTATTATCTCTTTTAACATGGAGCCTATTTATTTAGTTAGTTATTTCTAATGAGAATCCACTGAGGGACAGTGTAAGGGAATTGTCAAAAATTGAGAAAGACAAAAACTAGAAAGTCTGAACACAGAGAATATGTCCTCTGATGAAGCTATGATTTTTCATATTAGTGTTCACTGACTATTCTGGATGGCCCCATGAGTGGCACTACATTACATAAGTAAGCAAAATAATAAGCTTTAAAATATTACCAGTTCATGAGCTGCAAAATTATCCTTGGTTCACCAAGGAATCTTTGTTTTTTGGAAAAAAATATACATGTGCGTGTGTGTGGGTGAACGTATGTGTGTGCCCTTGTAATTCTGAATTGGTCTTTGAAAGGCCTCATACTCCCTGGCTGTCTGCATTTGTATGGTATTCCTAGTGACAAACTTTTAGGTACCTCTTATGCCAAATGAGTTAATCATGCAAATTAGCAAAGCATCATCCTGTGCTCCCCAGTGCCAAGGATGGGTGGGCCAACAGATGGACAATTCACCAATCCATGTACCAATGGATGGACAATTGGTAAATCACTTATTCATAGAAATATTCTTGATGATTTTCCATCTCTTGCACCCTGACCTTGGATTTCTAGGTTCCAGAAGTGTGAGAAATAAATATTTGTTATTTGGGCCACTCCATCTACGGCATTTGTTATGGCAGCCCAAGTGGACTAAAGCACAGCCTTGCATGTTAGTGACTCCCTGAGTTAGGATTTTATCTCAGAAGGGCAGGGTGTGGTTCTTGCCTAAGGGGATGAGGTTACAGTAAGGGGATCTGGGGCCCATCCAGGCCCTGGGAGATGTGCTCCACCTACTGCCACCCAGCCGCCCATCCCACACCTAATTCCTCCCCGGTTGCCCTGTCCAGCCAGGTTCAAGCCATTGGCTTGAAAGATTCTCTGGACTGTTCCAATCTCTAATCTTTGTCACATGGTCTGTTCTCATTTTGTAAATTTAATTTAGGAAAGACAAAAACTGAAAGGAAGGGTCAGAAGACCTGGGTCTGGCTTCGGTTCATCTTCAAGTTAGACTAAAAAAATTTTTAATGGCTTGAGATCTAATTCACAAAAGTCACTGTTTTAAAGTGTACAATTCTGTGGTTTTTAGTATATTCACAAGGTTGTACAACTATCACCACTATCAAATTTTTGAACATTTACATCACCCCCAAAAGAAACTCCATACTCAGGAGCAGTCCTTCCCCTCCCAATCTCCCCCAGCTCCTGGAACCACTGGTCCACTCATAGCACCTACAGATCTGCCTCTTCTGGGAGTCATGCAATCTGTGTCCAGCTTCTTACTCTTAGCATAATGTTTTTGAGGTTCATTTATGTCATATAATGCATCAGGACTTCGTTCCTTTTTAATGGTTTTATTTATTATTTTATTTTTTCTTTTTTAAATTTTAAAATGGGGCAGGCTTCATTTTACAAAACAGAATGAGAGCACCCCACTTTATCCTTTTTTATTGCTGAAAAATATTTCATTGTATGGATAGACCACATTTTGTTTATCCATTTATCAGTTAATAGACTTTTGGGTTGTTTCCACTGTTTGGTTCCTTTGAGTAATGCTGCTGTGAACATTTGTGTGCAGGCTTTTGTGTGTACAAGTGTTTTCAATTTTGTTAAATGTATACCTAGGAGTGCAATGACCAGATATTGTAGTAACTCTGTTTAACTTTTTAAGGAACTGTCGGATAGTTTTCCAAAGGAACTGTACCGTTTAGACTAAATCTTACCTCTCCTGTATTCCCACAGCCCGGAGGCTCCCAGCTGACAGCACTCGCTTATTTCCCTCAACAGAGTGGGACATGACAGAGATGATTGTGTCTTGATTCAGTGTCATATTTATTGTGACATCTTCGGTTTCTTCATGTGTACAATGGAGACAAGCTATGGAATTGATAGGTAATATCACTGGAAAAGTTTTGTCTAATGCAAGCATTTCCCTAGCATGGTCTGGAGAACTGCTCAGAGAAATTACTTGTACAGTATTTCCCATCAGGAGCAAGAAAAGTAAATCCTGGTGATTTCCCTTTCACCCTTAACAAAGTTGGATTTTTTTCTATTTACAATTAAGTTATCATTATTCACGAACTATGACAACCAAGAAGCAAGAATTGCTATATCAAGTGAGTTTATTTTCTGTTATATACCTCTGGCGTAAAGTGCTCTTCTACAAGGTTCTCTGGGAGCAAGTTATGCTCACATTCTCAGCCCCTGTCGCCCCTGCGGTTTTTCCTGCACATTGACCAGCACATCCTTCATCTCTTCCACTTGCTTTCACAAATTCTCCGCATTTGCACGGGGTGTAGTATTCTTTGGGTTTTTTTCCTTTGCTAACTTTTGCTCTTCCCTCAAATTCTTCTCTTCAATATTTTTCTTTCTTTTTGATCTGATAACTAAAATGTAGAAAGGATGCTATTGAGATAGTAATAAGTGAGGAACAGAAATGGAGACAAAAGGGGTGAGGAAACACATGGAAAAAGAGAGGTACAAACAGTAGAATTTTCAGGGGATGATGAATGTTATTTGTCTGACAAGGATGGTGAAAATTGAATTTTAAAATTATTTTCCCACATAGTATATTCAAATGTTATAAATACCCAGTTTTTAAAAAAAAAGAATGTAGAAAAGCTGTAATCCTTATCTGAGAAGGTATTTATTTTCTCATAACAAAAAACAAAAAAAATAAAAAGAATAAAAATAAAAGTAAAGAAAAGCTATAATCCGACATCACAAAAAGACATCGGAAAAATATTTTCTGTAGATTCTGACAAGGCCCTTCTGCCTCAGTGAGCCTCAGTCATCTCTTCCACCCTTGGCTTCGCAGCCTCTCTCCACTGTCTATGTCTAGAGTTGGTAGAGAGAAAATCCATGTGCTATCTACGTGTTTTTGCTCTAGAATTTTTTAAACAGGTATCCAAGAATCTCAGAACTTCTGCTAAATCTGGTTTACATGAGCATATGTGTCTCCTCACAAGGATGTGCAGAACGTGCCTCTGGTGGACAACCCTCACAGAGAGATCTTTTACCTGGGGGCAGAGACCTCCGTTTTGTGGGCCTGGATCTCATTTCCACATCAGACTGAGGCAGATGGTGCAGGGGGAACGTCTTCCTGTCTGTGCTCTAATCTCAGGAATAACGTCACATTAATATGTGTGTTTAAGGGAAATGTTTTGTTGCGGAAAGTTTGTCTCCTGAACTCTGCGTGAGATCCTTGGAATGGCCAAAGGAACTAAGCAGCCACACAGCTGTTTGCCCCTCTGTATGATTTGGTAAGAATAGTTCGTTTCTGTAAGTATGGCCACAAATATTCGTCTTTCTTTCTTCAAACCCCGTTAACTCCCACTTGACTTTGCCGTCAAAAACCAAACCATCCTTGCCAGCTCAGCTGTCTCGTGACTTTGGACCTGACTGGTCGATCCTCTACCTGAGTGAATGAACTTTTCCAATTCCTTCTCATTCTCTGGGAGCAGGTACGTGGACTCATCCTGGCCCTCGTCCCCGAAGCCGCCCTCCTCATCTCCTAGTGACGATATCCTGATGTTTCTATAAAGTAACTCAAGTTGCTGTCTTTCCTCAGCCTGGACCAGTCGACTGGAGAGTAATACAAGCATATTCAGAAGCACGGTTTTCATAGTGAATCATCATGTCTTAATCATGCATCTTTTTGCCTGGGAAGGGATTCACTTATAGGGGGTGGTAGCTGGAAGGTGAGGGATGGGAGGCAGAAATAGACTTTTAAACCAAACTGCTCACAGTCAGAGCTCAACCTTCTGTGCTGCCAGGCAACTTTCTGGAGTAAAGGGTAACCCTAATACCCCAGAAGTAGGGACCAAGGCCAGGACTAGGAGCCAATGAGGCACTCCCATTGGTACAAGCCTTAAGGGGTTGACAAAAAAATCCATGATCAAGACAAACCATATTTCAATGCAATATTTTACAAAATAAAAATTAATGATAGGAAATTCATGATGAACAAAACACCAATACCGTAAATAAAAACAGAAGGGTATTACTGATCTTTCCTTTTGCAAAGACTCCAATATGGCTTGATCCAGCACTGTTACTGATCCCATACTTAAAAGGATTATTCTGTTCAGTGTGGATATTTGGGGGCATTAATATAAATTTTAAAAATTACTAGGTTAAGGCCAGGCGCGGTGGCTCACGCCTGTAATCCTGGCACTCTGGGAGGCTGAGGCGGGCGGATCGTTCTGAGCTCAGGAGTTCGAGACCAGCCTGAGCAAGAGCAAGACCCCGTCTCTACCAAAAAATAGAAAGAAATTAATTGGACAGCTAAAAATATATAT
>CAUYSK010045282.1:0-26325 GCA_963575035.1 Avahi laniger | reverse complement strand
ACTCATGGGTTGACGGGCACTTGGGTTGTTTCCACACTCTTGCAATAGTGAATTGTGCTGCCACCACCCAAATGATGGACATAATTGAAACTCGGACTTAGGGAGGGAGGTGGGGGCAAGGGCAACATATGTAACAGAAACCTCATAATATGCTGAAATAAATAAAAAAAATTAAAAAAAAATAAAAAAATAAAGAGTGCATAGTATCAATTGTTAGGTAATTAAGAGGCATTAAAAATATATGGCACAGCTAAAAAGGAACAACTGATGGCTTTGGTAGTGGGAATAGTGCTGGGTGGGATGATAGAAACTGAATTAAAGAATATTGATATTTCTCAAAATATTTTGTGGGAACATTTAGGTTGCATTAAGTTTTCTAACTGAATTTCATATTTTTGAATAATACACAGTTTTTGTAGCATTCTTAGTAACACGTATAGTGTTTTGAATCTACTAAATAATGTCAGACCTTAGACTTTCGAGTATATATTTGGTTTTTGCACATTACCAAGAGCACTCAGTTTGAGTCTAGTGATCAAGATGTGTATTATAATTTTGATGAAAGTGGCAGCATAATTGGAAAAATGATGACAATTTCATTATATGAGTCCCTCTTTAATTGTAAAGATATCTCCAAAGTAGTATTCCAGAAATGTTTTGTGTGATAGTGACTTTGCTTAGGTATTTGTTTAGTCTCTCAACGTTATGGTCTTGATACGAATGCTCACTTTATATGCATAAATACTAGATTTGGTGTATTACTTTTAAAGGTTCTATTACTTCATAATCCTTCCATATTTTAATTTTAAAGTTAAAACACCCTTCAGATCCAATTCTGGATTTAAATTGTGCTCGAAATTCTCTGGTTTGGCAATTTCCAACGTACAGCTAGAGATAACAAAACATTACAAACTTCCCCCTACTACTTGTTCTAGTCCTAAACAAGAACGCAGCTGATGTCAGTGTCAGATGGCTTCTTCACCTGTACTGGTGCATTTCCTTTAGTATTTTGTTACAGTAACTTTTGTAGCACATCAAGTATCCCTTCTCTGAACATGACAGCAGGGTCCAGGATATTTTCTTTTTTATTAATACAACTTAGATCCATCAATGAAGTTGCTGTTTGTATTGCAGCATCTCTAGCTGCTAGGAGACTCTGGCGTGCTCACTCTGCTACAGTCTAGGTGGATCACTTAGTCCAACTTGAAAGATGAAGTGATGCTTCAATTGCCTGAACAAATTAGGCCAGGCATTCATTTTTGAGATATATCAATGGATTTTATAAATATTCCAAAACATTTTATACCATAGAATATTACAGTATTAGATGACAATAGAATAATTTCCTTGGAAAGAGAAAAGCTTGAGTTATATAATACCTATTTAGACACAAAGTTGTTATTTAAATAAGCAGGAGTTACTAGTTACAGGATAACTTATGAGAACAAAAAGGCTTTGTCCATGTGTTCTTTAGAAAAGTTTACCATTGACCAACCCACTGCTGCTGAAGACTTGTTTCTATTGAGGGCTGATTTGGTAGAATGTTAGACCATCTGGCACTTCTAAACTCCTGAAACTTTCAGAGGCAAAAATAATTGCCTCCACTGGTGTTAACTTTCAAATATAATGATGCTACCATTTTTGGAATAGATATCTACCTAGGAAGATAAATGTGTTTTACTTGGGGATTTTCCATCTATTGATTTAATTTTGTGTGAAAAAAGCAACACATGCTGTGGTAAAATTTTCACACAGTATAAAAGATTTAAACTTAAAATATCCCATTCTAGACACTCAGATCTCCAGTCTTTCAGAGATAACCATTTTGCTATCTTATAGTTCTTTACGCAAATAGATTATTTCATAGGTTGTACTTACACATAACTAAATCATTCCCTCCTTTTTTTGCATGTACATATATCCTATATACATATATACATATTAGAGATTATTTATTAGCCATTGAGACCATCTCCTTTTTATAGTTATGTAGCATTCCATTATGTGAAACTGCCATAACTTACTTACTGAGTTACCTATTGATGGACATTTATATTGTTTTCAGCTTTTTGCTATATCAAATAGGACTTATTGAACACCCTTGTACATATGTCTGTACACATGTTTGAAAATTCCTGGGAACAGAATTTCTGAGTCAAAGGTTATATGCATTTTAATATTCGTTGAATATTATTAAATTATCACCTACCCCAAATTTGGCAGATTCTAGTAATCTCTAGGAAATATAATGGCTTAACCTAATTCTGTCGAACATAGGAATTCTTCAGCCTGCAATCAGCCTACTGATTTTCTTGCAGGCTGCATAATACATTGTGTTTGCCATCTATGAAGTACTTTATTGGAAACTTTTTGGAAAGAAATGAAGATACAATGTAGAACTCATTGCCCAGAGCAATCATCTGAGGAAAGTGAGATAAGGTACAGAAAATAAACATAACTCTAGGAAAAAATGGATGATCATGGTCTATGACTTTTTGGGGGAGGCCATATTTGTAAGTGTAAGTTGTTCATGTGGTCAGCGTATTAACTGGTTATGGGTGAGATTAGTGAAAGTGAATCATGACTGGGGAATTGAAATAGGTTTGGGGTGTGATCTTGCAGAGAATTTCGATAGGATACTAAGCAGGAAAATGGCAAGCCATGGTTCAGTTGAAGCAGTAACTCAGCTATGAATGGATTAGCCTGCAAGCATTAGGAAAACCCCACTGCCTAGTATTACACAGAAATATGGCTGATCTCTTGGGGTTAGTTTGAACTTCCTCTGTGTTTACCCAATCTTTAGTTCCTTAAATACAAATTCAGATTATAGGAACAGTGCCCTCCTGGGAAAAGTACCAGGTTTTCACTTGTGAGTAAAAACAGCTTGCACTTTCAATTTTGATTTATTTTGACATTTTCATCACTGTTATTAAAATTTGTATTTTAATTTTGGCTTTAATTTTCCAAATCTGGATAGCTAAGGGAAATTTGAAAAACCTTTATAAAACTTTTCAAAACCCTTTAAGAACCTTCTTTCCAGAGCCCTGTGTGATTTAGTTATATATCCCACAGGCTGTCCGTAGACATCTGGAATTTTGAGGCTTGGCTGCCTGAGATTGTTTCACTCTTGTCTGATGCTGCATACTTCTTAGAAAGGATATGGTTTGGAAACATTAACTTGTCTTGGCATTATTTTTAGTCACCTAATAAAGTGCACTCTGAATTATTAAATATTTAGAGGGTTGCTGACGGCTCACCCCTGCACCTGGTTGCCTAATTCAGAAGCAGATCAGCTGTTTCTCTTCCTGAACCCCTACCGCACCCACCCACTCCCCTTAAAAAGAAAAAGCTCTTTGTGCCTTTTAAGTATCTATTAGAATCTTCTGGCTATGAGTTATAGAAATACACACACATAGGAAGTGTTGAATAATTTTCTTATGAGTCATTAATTTTATTTCCCAATTACCACCTGTATAATTGTCAAAATTGATGGCATTATATTGAAGAGGTGAACACTGAAAATAATTCTTTGTGTACAAAGTATATCGCCTGAACTTCCTGGGATAAAAGGAGAGCTCCCCCTTTCATCAGAGGTCCCAGGCCTCCGTCTTTCGATTGAACTTTCTGCCCTTTAGGGCTGTATATTACCTTAAATAGCTACCAGCTGACAGCCTTTGCTGCTGGCTGGTGTTAACTAGAAAGCTGTAATGGATGGAGTGGTCTCTCCTTAATGGCGCTTCAGTGGTGGAAGACAGTGAATTGAAATCTCAGATCATGATAAGGGTCGTGAAGCTATTTTATTTTTGGATTATAAGCCTCAAGTTAGAAGGGTTATGAAAAGGAGAATTGTGTATATTTCTTTCACACGAAATAAACTGGATCTTTCCTTGAGTCAGAATGGGCTTATAACAAGTAAATTTTTCTACTCATGCCTGAAGCTCCTCATTCTAGTAATGAATAAGCCATGATGTAGCGATTTATGTGTAATCACCTATTGACCTCCATATGCTTCACTTTAGAGGCTCCTAAGAAGCTTTTCTTCTTTTCTTTTCTTTTTGTTCTTTGTATTTGCCAATATAAAGAGAAACGTGTTAGATTTTACATCTTTATAGTTTTAAAAATTTGAACTTAGTGTTTACTGGGAAGGGTGCTTTTGCTTTTAGATCGACTATAGAAGTTAAGACATTAGTTTTTCCGCAAAGCATTTAGACTGCTCTTTTTGCTTATGTTTGACTGAACCCTAAAGAATCTCTTATTGCCTTAATAAAATTACTATATAGGTCATCTTTTAACAAATTACATAAAATATAGTTTTTAAGTGTAAAAAGTTTTAAAATTAGCCCAGCCTATGGAAGTTCTTGGCAAAGCCATGTAGACATTTAGCGCTCTTCATTTGGGCATTGGAATGTGGTTTTTATTGAGTAATTTAGATTTAGATTTTATTGAATCCATTGTTGAATTTTCCTGTGCTTGTCTGTGGTTCTGGAAGCTTTACTTTCTCATGGAACTATGTGTCTATGTTTGAGACATAACTTACTGAGCTAGAGATTCCAGGGTTATTCAGTGTTGATCTGTTACAGGGATTGGTAGTATTAAGTTTATTCTACCTCTTGAGGTTTAGTGAACAATTTGTTTGCACACTAGTTGAAACTGGCAAAATGTCAACTACTTGAAATGTCATCATCCAATTTATTAAGTCTCTCTGGTGATGTATTGCTTTCACTGGAGACCTCTGTTTTTTGTTTTAATGAATACGGAATTACAGGCCATAATGTATCAAAGAGGTGCTAAAAAGGGCTATGAAATGTAAGGTTTTTTACCAAGATGATATTTTGTGTGCTGACTTTAACCTGAGAAAGTATTCTCATCTTACAGATATCAAACACAATTCAGAATAAAATGCATTCACTACTGTAAAAGCAACTCACATTTACATTTTACAAGTCTCACTTTGAATGTGTTACTGAATTATCAAAGAGTATATTACTTTTAAATACTATATCAAATATTTAGCTATTTGAATTTTATAGACTATCTTTGGATTTTTACGTAAATAATCTATTTGGCTTTTATACTTAAAAATAACATTTTTGGTTGCTTTCCATTGTTTTAGTGGGAATATAGTACCCTGTAATGAAAATTAGCTAGGAATTTTAAATTTTCTTTTGAATGATTCCACATTCTTTTGATGATCCATTTTGAATATGGATCCACTAAGTTTTGTACCCTCTGCCTTTTTCTTCTTCTAAAGAAGCTGTCATCATTGCTACTTTTGTCAATATCTTAGTTTTTGGTATTTTATAACTGTAAGTAAGGGAGCTTAATTTAAGTGTTCTCTTTTCTGCATTGGCAGAGTATGTCAGTTCTGAGAATGCGTAGTTGGTACAGAGGCATCCACTTCTGGACATTCTACTCTAGAATTCCATGCAGCGACATACTCTTATTCTCTTTCCTTAGCCTGTCAAAGACATAGGTACTTATAAAGTACCCTTGCTCTTGTCTTTTGGGGAGGAATCCCTGATACGAAGGATGCTCTTTCTTTTCTCTCATTTTTATTAGGCCTTGTGTTTAGCCTTGGGTAAGGACACAAGATATTTGAGGCTCTAATAATAACATATCATTCTTGCCTTGGTATAAGAACCCGATGAACATAAAGAGTCTACTTCAGAGAAAGACTATGGTATTCTCTGTTGTTCTGTAGAGTTTTTACTTAATTCACTCTTCTGATATGTGCATGGGGGATGGCGTGTTTGCACATGTCTCTGATCACAGTCATCCAGCACCCTGGGTGGTAGCTGGAAGTTTGCCCAGCTGAGAAAGATTGTTCTTTTACTCTCTCTCCTTTATTTATTTATTTATTTTTTTGTGGTGGTAGTGGTGACGGTGCTGGTGGTTTCTTTTGTCTTGTATTTATGTAAAAAGTTTATTTGCTGCTGTTGAGAGATCTCGGCATGTGGCCCTAGAACACTCACAGGCCAGGTTCCATGTGGTCGCTTTTTGTTTCTTTGCTACGTTTCTGATGGTTCATCTTCATGCTGATGTTAATGCTGCTTTGATCTTTACTGCAGATTATTTTTACTTATGAATTTCTGAATAACCATTAGATTAACACATTTGTTTTTGAAATCAATAGTACCTGTGTATAAATCTGGACTAGGTGTGTTGAGGTGAAACGTGTTCTGCTAGAAATCTCATAAAGCCATTTTGCCCCTGGGGACATGTAGGTTTTTATGAATAAATAATGAAAATATTTTAAAAGCTTGTTAAATTTGTGTAGATGGGCATATGTAAAACACATGCTATTTAAATACTGATAGGAAAATAAGTTGGGAACGAAATGGAAAAAAAGAAAAATAACCACACTGTATACTGTTCCCTGATAGGTTTTTAGTTTTTTCTGCTGTTAAAGGGAATCTCTTACTACATATGTTTAAATGAGTGCTAATGATTTTGAGAGTTAAACAATTCAAATTTCCTTTTAGAAGATGTATATTCTAATTTCAGGGTCCCTCCACTTTGGTCTATACCCTGAAGCAAAAAGTAAACTTAGTAATATTAAGATTAATATATTAATAATTTCATTTGTGATGGTATTACCATTTAAAACACTATATATTTACGATGAAATTTTACAAACAACTGGGGAAATATGTTTCATATGGCTATTTCTGTCATATTTAGCTTTTACTGGTATACTAAATAGCTATGTAATACAAAAGCATAATCACATATGCCTTGGAATCATGTCCATAATACCACTACAAAGAATTTATAATTTGGATTGAAGTTTTTCTTTTAAAATGATTACACTTAAAGTGTGTGGAACATAGGGTTTCTCTGAGAGCCAGTAATAATTTAACATCAAAATGGAAGACATTCAAAATCATTAGTTATTACTCACATTTTGAATACAGGAGTTTCACTTGTTAAGTTTTATGTCAGAAACAAGTAAATTCCCCATATGAGAACAGTCTGAATGACTTTCAGTGTTATCAATGAGATCAAAACACTGTCCTTCGAAAGTATTTTCCTTATCATTTTACAGTTAAAATCTCTGTTTTAGAAATAATAAAAGTAATGGCGCATATTTTCTTTGTTGATTTGTGCTGTTCTGTACATTCCCTCCCTTTTCTTTCGTGGGTTGGCTCCCAGTTGCGGTATGGGTGCTGTGACCCATTCAGGACTGAGACAGTGTGCGAGATGCTGCCCTGAAGTGGGGGCAGCAGGCCTCCAGGAAGTGGGAGTGAGCTTCACTTCAGACTGTGTGGGGCTGGTGGAAAGGGAGGATGCTGATTAAAATAATAAACAACTGCCAGAGCCAGAAGTCGATTGCCACACGGCCGTCAGATCAGGGAGGGGAGCTGCGGAAGCTGGCTGAGGCTGCTCTCCCCTGCCACGGAGCCTGCAGAGGGGACCATGAGATTTGCTGCGAGAACTTTTCTCCAGGCAGCTAGAACAACTTTTAAAACAACTTCAGTTCTGTTGCGTTGACAGCATCCCTTAGGCCAGGCCGACCTAGGGAAAGGGACTGAAACTAGCGTGGTGGTTACCATAGCAACCCGGGCTGCTGGTGTCTGGGAGAGTGAGAACCGGTGGTGGCCTCTTGTCCCGTGTTGGGTGTTTCCTCTGCTAAGAGCGCACTCTTCCTTGTTCGAACTCTACATAAGTCATGCTCTTTGAAAACTGGCTCTTTACCCAGGATTTTTTTTTTTTTCTTTTTCTTTCTGAAACCAGTCTGAATGGAGGAAGTTGGTAATACTTGGCTTTTTTTTTTCCTTCTCTCATGCAAGTTTCCAGGATATAGCTTCTTTTTTTGCTGTGTGTAATTGAGAACAAACTCTAAGCTTGGAGCCCAGGAGAGAGCCGTTGTGGCCTGCAGGTCATTAGTGAGGTGAGCAGAAGGGAACCCTGGGCTTCCCAGAGAAAGAGGAGACCATGCCAGCCTCGTGGAACGCAGCTACCAGAAAACGCAGAAGCAGGTCTATCCCTCGCGAACTCCGAAGTCCATGAAAAGACGGACCCACAGTGGGGTGGCTAAAATGTCCCAGCGCAAGCTGCTGCTGCTGATGGACCGTAGCTCAAGGGCAAGGCTTGTAAAGGATTTTACAAAGGATTTTAAAGTATAGCCAGAGAAGATACGGTTTTTAGAAGTGAAACGCTGTTGTTTGAAGGAAGTTTGCCAGAAAGATGTAGGCTGCAAGGGTTACTGGACGATGATTGGTCTGAACTTCAGCTTACGGGAATTGCTGACAAAATTTGAAAAGGTATGCAGAAAGCAAACTTTGTGAATCTGCTTTTTCCTTCTTTCTTTTCTTGTCTTTTTTTTTTTTTTAACTATGCGTTTAGGTGGCAGATATTCTATTGACTCTTTGGTAGTTTAATATCATTTATAAAGCATATTTTATTTTGATATCCTGTTTAAATTGGTTTTTCCAGTAAAGGGCAAATTAGCAATTCTTTCCTTTGGTCTGGAGGGCTTCTCCTGAGGCTGTCACTTTTAGAGTTCCACATCAGAAGAGATCCTTTGTACTCAAGTCGGCTGGTAACTTAATTGAAACTTCTTTTGGGGAAAAAACAAAACTAAAGCAAAAACGGAGCAACAAACACCTGGTTTTGGTGCCAGAGTCTGACTTCATCGGGCATGGCTTCTGTTTTCCATACCCCTCAGGTTGCTCTCTCCAGACACTGAGACTGGGCTTTGCAGCCCTCTGCCTGAGGACTCAGTTCTGAGTTGCAGGAGAAGTCGCCTTACAGCCACGATGGCACATCTGACCTCAGGCGTTTCCTTTTTATCTGTGTGTGTTTTAAATGTGGAGTGCTTGTACGCACTGTGGGGCTTTACCACTTGGATTATTAATTTCGTGTGTAGTTCTTTTTTCCATAGGAATGCTCTTGGCACACTCTAGGTTGAATCTAGCCTGCCAAATGCTACCTTACATTTATAGTTAAAACAGAAAACCTTCACATGCCACATATGCGCTCTTGCCCACCTTAGCCTTTGGATGCCAAGCACCAGTCTTCCAATTTCCAATCTTTAAATAAAAAGAAAGGCAGAAAGAGGTGAAGTCCTCTTTCACTAAGTGTGTAAATCAATTATTTATCAGTTTTTAAAAGATGTCCTCAGTGATTTTCACCATGGATACCCTCTGGTTCATTGCAAGTACAAATACTATAGAAGCCAGACTGTATTGAGTCATTAAATGAATAATGGGCTTTTCCATATAAACCGCAATTGCCAGAGGGAAAAGATGTAAAACCACACCATTTGAAAAGTTGAGAGGCTTTTCCAAAACAATGGCAGTCATTGCTTGCTTGCCTTGTGATGGCAGGAACGTTGTAGTGGGAATAATGTGGAGAAAGAGGAATTTAGTTCCTCCTAGGCAGGTGCTCCCTCCTGGCCACGGTTGCTCCCCACTCTCCCACACCCCAACTGTAACGTGAGGATTATGCTCGTAAGGAGGGGCAGACTTTGACCTCTTGCTTTAATGTGTCGTTAAACATCTAAATTCCTGAAAGATGCTTCCCTGTCAGCTTGCTCGCCATTTAGAAGGAGCAAGGAAGGGAAAGAATATCTTCCTTATGGCAGCTGGTAACAGCAGGTGACAAACTTTATGACCATAAAGAGATCTGTTAGCTTGTTTTGAATAAATTTGTCTGTTTCTTCCTTAAAAGGTATGGGGCATATGTTACATGAATAATTCATTACTTAGACCCCCTGAGAGGCAGTAATTGTGGGCAATAGCTGGACTTTTGTATTGTAATTGCTGCTATTAGTCTTAAAAGCCTAGGTCAGATAGCAGAGGTTAGTCACCTGCCTCAGCCTTCAGGCCCTTTTGTTGGCGGAGTTAGAAGTTCTGGTTATGATAATATGCTTCCTCTTTTAACTCCCAAGCCTTAGTTTCTGACTATTTCTTATTTTGGTGGTTGAATTGACAATAAAAGATACTGGCTTATTCCTGCCAATGGCTTAATTGGGGTTTTTTGGGGTTTTTTTTTTTTTTTTTTGATTATTTTGTTTTGAGACAGAGGGCAAATCCAAAGAAACAATCCTGCTACAATCACAGTCTGAAGTTCTCCACGTGTTTATTTTTGTGTTAGACACCTTTATAAAAGCCTATGTGAAAGTTAATCTCTTTGCCATATTTCACTTGTAGGAAGTTGTCATACATGAATGTATTTTTCCTCAACTCAAGCCTTAAAATCCTTTGTGTATTTTTACAAAAGCTGTCTCATATGTTGAGCCTTTGCTACATTGGTTCATTGCCAGGAAAACTGAAATTATGAAAAGGTATCACTGCCTCACACCTCTCAAATACAGCTAACTACCTTCCCCATCTCTGAAAGCAATTCCAGGAAAAGATCAAGGCCTACAGCTCTGATGCAAAAGCCACGGGATACCTTCAAAAGCTGAATAGCAGTCTTTCCACATGCAAAGGTAGAATCCCTTTACTCTCAACTCCTTTAGTCCATCTTTTCATCAGCATTAGTGACCTGTTTCTAGAGAGAATGCTAATCTTAGTGATTTAACACTTTTCATATCAGCAGTTGTAATTGTTCAATCTGATGTTTAGGTTATCACAGCAAAAAGGTGATTGCGCTATGTTCCTGAAGCCATTTCAGGCTTTAAGAAAACTCGTGTCCAGTGTTGGGATAGTGGACCGAAATCCTGCTGTGTTCAGTAGTTGAGGCCAGCAGCTGAGTGGAAGGCCTTGCAGTGATGACTAATCTGGAAAGTTATGGACAGGTCAGATAAAGTTCCCAGATGAAAGCTGACCTTCGGCATAACTTCAAGGAAGCAGTTTGTTTGTGGAAGCAAACTGAAAGGGATGTTCTAGTAGGTATTTCTGAATTTTAGAAAAATCCAGTGGTTTTGTGATTTTTATTGGGTATCCATTCATATATGAATGTTTGCCACATGATCGAGTATCTAGTCCCAAAATGCGTGGTGCCAGGATTATGGGTTTCCAGCCTTGGCAGGATGGACAAATTGTACTTGGTACTCATTTTTAATCTTCTAGAACCAGAAATGGCAATGCTGGGAGTCCCTAGGGTTCTAGGAGGCAGGAAGGGTTCTATTCCCACAAGGTGACAGCTCATCAAGGATCAGGAAGCCCCAGTTGGGGAGGACCATACATATCCCAGAGTGGTACCTAAAGAGGAAGAACTAGGGTGACCTAGTGACAAGATGTGCCTGCCAGCAAGCAGGTCCAACCTAATGGACCATCCAACCTAATGATGAGGGGTAAGCACTTGTGGCTTTGGCTCAAGGGTAACTATCTGGAGAGTTTGAACTCGAGGTTAACTTGAGACAGGAAGCTAGTCCACCAACACACCTCTCTGATATCCAGCCTGTAAGTTAGTTTTATTGTCACCCTGACTTTAATTAATTAATTTTCTCCCTGAAAATACTTCTTAAAGGAAGTATCTCATGGCTTTAGTGACTATTAAGATACTGTCATACTTGAGCCATATTCTTGTGTACTGTCTTTATTCCCTTTGTTTTGTAGTCATGGAGAAGAGAGTCATGGACAGTTTTAGCTCAGTGGCATTTTGAGTGATTGTTGCCTTTCATTATTAATAATTTATGCAGCCCTGCTACTAAATGATTAATAATAATGATAGTTCTCTAAAGGTTTTTTTTTTTTTTTTTTTTTGGTGTGTGACTGACTAGTACGATTCTCTTGGTGAATCTTGGGGAGTGATGTTCCCCATAGTGACAATGCAGAGAGAAACCACTCAATGCTGAATTTCTTTGTGACATTTACTTCCTTTAAGATGACTTCAATTTTTTAAAATGACAATTTGAGGCTATTTTATGTAGCTCAGTTTGTACTATCTAATTTTAAAACAAATATGTAAACCTCACACTTCAAGGTCTACTCATTTATTCCATCCTTATTCCATATTTATGAAGTAAATGAGTGTAGACGTGGAAAGGGGAGTGGGGAAGACCTTTCCTCATTAAGCTTACAGCCTAGTGGAAAGATACAGATCTTAAAAAAGGATGCTTTAAATAACAAATGAATGAGCAAAAGTAGAGGGAGTCGTAAGAGTAGTAGTAGCCCTAATTAATCTCGGTGCTCATGCAGTCTCTCCGGGAGCAATTACATTTAGACTGCGACTCAACAGAAGAGTTTAAGATGAAGGAAAGAAATGAGATTGTGTGCCAGTGTGCACGTGTGTGTGGCCTGTGGGTGGCCTTGAGTCGAAGGAAGAGATGGGAGCTTTCTGGGCAATAGAAACTGCTTTGACACGGGTCAGGAGTGAAGGAGGAGTTGTATGCCCCAGAACTGTAGTTTTAAACATTTAAAATGCAATAACTCTTGTCTGGCTTTTCAAATCTGTTCAGTTTTGATTTGGGGAATCAAAATTCCCCAAATCTGATTTGGGGAATTAAGGTGAGATAATAGTCTGGCTTCATGAAATATTTAATAACTGCTCTTAAGAAACTCGTGTTCATATGCAGATCATATCTGCTTATGTATAGTGCACCTCGGAAGGGAAGCCACCGTATTTTAATTCACTACAATTTTAGTGTATTTTAGAAACAATTGGTTTAGAGTTAAGGATTTGGAACATTTTTGGGTTGTCAAAGATATTTCTCCTTATAACAGTGTTTACTATGTTGAAATTTAAAATGTAATTTGTTTATTGATTTTTACCATTATAAATTGGCTATTATCTTGAATGTGCAGTAAACTATGAGTTTGTTCCACTTAGTAATTTGACTTTTTTCTACTCTATGGTCTTACCTATATTTATAATCACAGTTAATGGGAAAAGAACATTGTTAGCATTGATTTCTTAATTTATACATGCTGCTGTAGACCTGATGATATCACCTCTGTTGGTCAAAATGTGATTCAGTAGAGTGATTAAAATCTGTGAGATTAATTGTTGGAAGAAAATGTAGTTTATAGAGTAATTGAATAATTGATTGAAATAAATAAATTAATTGAAATAATTAACCGGATGATTAATGGCAATTACTCACTATCCCAGAAACTTCACAAACTGTCTCAGACATATTTACATATGACATAACCTTCAGTGATGACTTTTTTTGGTACTGTATTATTTAGGTAATATCTGATTTTCTTTTTAGAAGTTATGATTCATTTTCAAAGCCTAAAGCGCTGGCAGTAATCCTACTGAGCTCCTGAAAGTCAATTTGAAACTGTCTCTGAAATCCAGTCTAATCTTTGGAAGGAATGGTGGATTTATTTTCCCCTAATGTTTAACTTTATTTATTTAGCCTGAGCTTTGGGACATGATAGGGAAGTTGTTCTAACCTCACTACTTCTTCACCTTCAGGAAAGGGGTCAGAACTCCTCCAGGGAAAACATTGCTGTGGCCGCGTAGGGTTAGATAAATATGCCATGCAAAAATAAACCAAAATTATGTTATCAGACACAAAGAGGATGAATCTATTCTAACACCTATTTGGTTGTTGAAGACTTCCTGGTGGTACTATTGTAAATCTCTGTTTCCTGTCAGAGGGTTCAAAGAGTTCTGTTAATTATAATCTGAAGAAGTATTTTTGCTTGCATAGTTACAGCTCCTGCTTGATTATAGACCGTTATAAAGAATTAGTATGTGATATACATTATAAAATGTTCACAATTATATCATTAAAGAATTGTCCAGTTAAATGAAAAATTGGTTTTAAAATACTAATTATTAAATAAGTAAAAAGTAAGTAAATAAATAAATGTTTTTCTTTATTTGTGAAGTTTATTTTGACCTGGGTAGTGGATGTTGTGCACAAAAAGACTAATTATTAATCAGTGAACCTCTGTGAGCTTTTGTAGCCATTTCTGGGAGGGCTACTCTGAAAGGTTGCATCTTATTATGCTTTTAAGGGTGTTGTACTTAGAGAAAAATATGCAGTCCTCTTTTTCTAACCCCTGGCTTTTCTTAACCTTCTAGATTACACTTACGTTATTTAAAGATACTTTTCAATTGCATCCTTAAGACGTTTCTTTTGCCCTGTTTTCAGATGTTATTCACTGCTTGAATATCTTGCTATGGCCCCTCTGTGCACATGACTGGTTTATGTTAAATGCTTGCAAGAGCATTGCTTCGTGCTTCTAGATGAATTACATTCCCATAACTAATTATCAGTAACCATTTTGTGCTGTTTAATGGTCAGAAGGGCTTGCAGGTGACAGAGGTAAGCATTAGTAGGGCCAAGTGTCCCCGCTGTGCAGTGAGAGTCAACCCTCTTTCATGGAAGTTTAATTTATTGTAGCATTTAATGCCACATCAGGGCGTGATCTGACAGCCTCCCATGCTGACATCCTGATTTTAGAAGCAGTGCATCATTGCACCGTGATCTACGAAGGAGCATGAATCATTAACTGCATTTAATTCTGAATTTCCAGTGAAAGCTTAGGCAGGACTTTGCAGTAAAGGCTTCTAAATAATTTTAGGTTCCCCCTATTAAATTTTTTAAGTGAAGAAATTAAACAAAATGATTACTACATTCCCTTCCAAATTCTTCATTGTCTGTTTTTTTTCCTGGCACTACAGCGGCTAATTTGCCGTTCAATCAGGATGCACTTACTCATACATTCCTTCATGGGTTTATACACATCTCTATGTATCCTCTATCTACTTTATTTTACATTAGGCTCATTCTATGTAACAGGGACTGTGAAGGATACAGAAGAAATATTAAGATGACTTTCTGCTTTTAGGAGCTCTTGGTGTATCTGGCAAAGTAAATATGCCACCAAATGTTACATAAAACAAAATAATGTATGCTGATTTCCTTTTCTTTGATCACTTTCTGGGTGTTGATTTCCTTCCCAACTTTTGATGATGTTCATGTGTGGAAGGGTTTTCCACATGCTGAAAGTTATATTCCACCATGAACATATGATCACTGGTAGTGCTGTTAAAAGAGAGCTTTGTGGAAATACTTAGCATCATTGGCCGGGCCAGTTATGCAGTCCTGTTTCACCATGGAAGCTGGGTTGGAAAACACATCACCTGATCTGATGCGAGGAGGCAATTAGCTCATGTTCTTGGCACCCAAATTTCTTGAATTTGGGGAATGCTCTTGTGAAATTCAGAAAACTATTTATACATCTTAATACACTTCTATCTTTCTACTTATCTTGAATATGAAAGGAAGCAAATACATCAGGCTACAACAGGATGTTGTAGTTTGAAGTTGTCTTGTGATTTTAGGTGTGGTCCACCAACAACTATCACGTTTAGGAAATTTAAGACCAGATTCTCCTTGGCAGTAGAGAGCAAAGAGATGCTTTGCCCGTTGTGTCATTGAGCTTATTGAGAAAGATGGCTACCAGACAGATATACAACATTTTCTCGAAACCGTTGCAGACATTATCTGCTGACCTTTTAATATATTATATCTTCTTTAGATGTCTTGAAATGCATTTGGGGACACAAAAATAGAACAGTTCCATCCTGATGAACAGAAATCATCTTTTCTAGGACTGCGGTCCCCAACTCCTGGGCCATGGCCCATTACTGGTCCGTGGCCTTTTAGGAAATGGATTGCGCATCACCACCCAAGCTCCACACCACACTACCACCCACATGGTAGCCCACTCCACCCCCATCCCCAGTTCATGGAAAATTGTCTTCCATGAAACTGGTCCCTGGTGCCAAAAAGGTTGCCTAGGAGATGGCCTAGGGAATGACACTGAAGAACTTTACAGCAGAACTTTTTTTCTTTTTTTCACTGAGGATTTCTATTTGAAGCATCTCAAACTATGACTATAGTGAGATTGCCATTTTCCATGCATAGTATTACCCAAGCTGAGAACCTTGAATCAGTATCTGACTTTCTTCCCCGGCTACCCTATCTAAGTGTGCACTGCACTTCTCTGAGATAGAGTTGCCAGTAAAATGTGAAAGATTTAACAATCTCAGAGTTTTTGATCAGTGGTTATCCCTGGTTGTGTGAATCACACCTTGCAGGTGGATGTGATTTGGTTATATCATTAGAGTCAGTTAACCTCAGAGATCAATGGGCTTGCAGAGTTGGGGCATAAATCTTGTAGGCACTGTCTATCAAACTTTGTGTTTATCTCACCCCTCTCCAAATCTAACCTTCTTAGTATCATGTTAGATATCACAAATCCCATCACAAACAATAATAGGGCAGCTCTGCCCCTTCACGTCATGTTAAGTGACAACTTCCTAACATGCTGATTGGAGTGATGAGGAGCGAAAGGCCGTTCCATGCGCACTTCTGGTTAATGTAGTCTGTGGGGGATTGAAGAACAGTCACTTAGGTGCTAGTCCCTAAGCCTTTGTTCTTGATGGAATTCATGGATGTGCCTACCAAGAATGAATTTTAGATGACTGAAAGCATTTTGAATATTTTAAGAATTTCTATTTAAATTTTCACTGTGCTCATTTATAACGGGAGAGACTTAAGAGTGAGGTTGTCTTAGTCAGTTTGGGCTGCTATAATAAAATGCCATAGACTGAGTAGCTTATGAATAACAGAAATTTATTTCTCACAGATCCGGAGGCAGGAAAGTCCAAGACCAAGGCACTGGCAGATTTGGTGTCTGGTGGGGTCCTGGTCACAGGTGTCACCTTCTAGTTGCATCCTCACATAATGGAAACGGCAAAGCAGCTCTCTGGGGCCTCTTTTATAAGGGCACTAATCTCATTCATGAGAGCTCCACCCCCATGACCTAATCACCTCCTAATATGTCACCTTGGGGCTTAGGGTTTCAACATAGGAATTTTGCTGGGAACAAACATTTAGACCGTTGCGGAGGCTTATAAAGAAAAACTTAAGATTAGAAGTGCAATAGAACTATGGCCTTTAAGAGTTCGCTCTCCTTTACTAATTCAGATTTATTTCCTGAAATAGAAGCTTTTTATTTCTATGGTGAGTTGCTTTACTGTTTATTATCAGTTAATGCCATGGAAACTCACACCACACCTTCTTAGCCCCCTCTGGTGTCTGTTTTTTTCTTTGTATTAAATAAATTCACATTTATTTGTGGGATGTTAGTGGCTCTCACACCAGAATTAGCTACAACTAGGCTGCCTTTGTTAAATTCAGGAGGAAAGTATAATTGCCAAATTAATATAGAAAGTTGTGTTGATAATCTTATAATAGGCAGTAGTAAAAAATTGATTAAACTGTGTTCTGAATTTTAAATTGGTTATATTTATCTAATTATAAAAAGAAACTCTGTTTTTGGAGGAATGGGTTCTAGTGTTCTGTATCACTGTAGGATGACTATAGTTAACAATAATATATAATTTCAAATAGCTAGGAGAAGGATATTGAATGTGCCCAACACTAAGAAATGATAAATGTTTGAGATGATAGATATACTAACTACCCTGATCTGATCACCAGATATTATATGTATTGAAACATCACTATGTACTCCACGAATATGTACAATTGTTATTTGTCAATTAAAAAATAAAATTTAAAAAGAAATATAAATAAGAAAACTAAAATTTCCTGTAATCCTTTAACATAGAGATTATGCTATTTTTATTTATTTTCAACAGCCTCTTACATGTAGATGTGTGCAATTATACACAAATACATATGCTAATCTAAATACCAGCTTTTATTAATAAAATGAAATTATCATAATATTTAGTTTTGTATCCTTTGTTTTTAAACTTTGCATTACCATTAATGTGTTATGATAATTTCTGCTTTTTTATGTTGAAAACAATCAATGTGTTAAATATGTAAATCTGCCTAGGATAGATAATTTCAATGTTTTGTGGCTTTTGGTATTGATTATAAATGCTTCCTCAAAATATGAACCAATTTTTATTATTTATAATAATTCTCATTTTATTCAAACTTCACCCAAATTTATTTTATAAAAATAAACTACTTTCCTATTTCATAAGAGAAAACATTTATTAATAGTTTTTATTTCTTAATGAGGATAAACTTGTATATGAAAATATTAAAATTTTGGAAATAAATTTTATAAGATTGAAAGGGAAGACTATTAGTAAGTTTGTCAAAAAGTGAAAAACATTTAAAATTATGTAATATCTTAGTGACCTCTGTAAAGTATCATATTTTAAGGGAAGTTTTGCCCATGTATAAAGGGGAAAAATAATCTCTTTGGATATTAGGAAGTGTTTGATGATTTGGCAACAAAAGTTGTATGAAATTTCAAAAATTGCTCATTGAATTTGAAATACTGACATCTAACTAGCTGATGTATGACATTTAGATTATAATACATTCTCTTTTTAAGAACTGGGGAATCAATATATTGAAGATTTAAAGACTATTATTTTCAGTGTAAGGATTTGGAAATGCTTGGATTTGTTGTCATTTAGGGTGAAATGAGCTATTTTGCTTGAAAGCAACTCATCTGTGAATATAAAAAAATAAATACAGAAAACTCAATGCCTAATACTGATACCTAACATTTGCATTTTCTCTGCTTTTTTCTCTTTAGGACATCCAGGCGGAAATCGATGCCCATAACGACATATTTAAAAGCATTGATGGAAACAGACAAAAGATGGTAAAAGCTTTAGGAAATTCTGAAGAGGCTACTATGCTTCAACATCGACTGGATGATATGAACCAAAGATGGAATGACTTAAAGGCAAAATCTGCTAGCATCAGGTCAGAATAGTCAATATCAAAATAAAAATAATGGGGGTAGAGTTTTGTGATTTTTATGTATCAGAAAGAGAAAGGGCAGCCTTACTACCAATGCTACTTTCTCAGAAATAGTCTAAGATTTAAATGCAAAGACTATTTTCTTGAAAGTTATAGTTTTAGCTCCATTTATATCCCATGTTCTCTGCCAACTGTTCTTGACTATTCACAAAAGTTGATATCATATTTTAAACCTAATGCTACTACTGCTACTAATGTTACCAACTCCTGCTAATTACTGAGTGTTTACCTTGACCCAGTACTGTGTTAGGATTTTTACAAACATCATTTTGTACTAAAAATATCCTCGTAAGAGGGATGGTAAAATCCTTTCTCATATGAGGAAATAGAGATTTAATGAACATAATGAACTTGCCAAGTTTTTGGGCTAACAAGTGCCAAAACCAGGATTTGAATCTAGATCTTTTTGACTTTTGGCAATGAACATGTTTTGCTTCATCTTGCTGTTTGTATATTCAGTTTGAAGATGTATTTATAGAAATTAAATATCTTTTATGGACACTAAAATGGAAAACTGATGATTCATGCCTGCATTTGAAGAGAGTAAAATTGAATAACATGGAACCTCAGGACTGGAATTCTGAATAGGAAAAGACTTTGAAAAATTACCCAACATGACAGAATGATTATCATTATTGGGGGCCAAGAATATTTTAAGATTATATTTAATAGCTAATGGACAGTTCCTAATTACATATAAGTTTAGAGAATACTGACCGAAGAAAATGTTGTTGAGAAATATCCAAAGAGGAATGTTGGTAGAAAGTCCTAGATCAGTTTTTTTTTTTGTTTTTTTTTTCTGTATTTCATGTGTACAATCTTAAAACTAAGTGGTCTTGAATTTGTCTCTTTGACTTTAATCTCTGATCTTGGGCAAAGTAGTTCCTCTGAACCTTAGTTTTCTTATTTATAAAATCAGAATATAAATATTTAACACTCACGATTGTTGTGAAGATTGAATGGGATAATTTGATAGTTTCTTAATCTATATAAAGCCTTTCTCAAGAAGCATCTAGTTTATTTATTTATTTTTAAATTGATAAAGCAGCATAGTGGATCTATTTCAACTGGTTTTGGGATTTCATAGAATGACTTCATGAAGAGCAGAAATCGTCAGTGATTATTTATTGTGAATGAATTTTTTAAAAATTTGTTTCTGATATGATGTTCTGCCAGGCACAGTGGTTCATACCTGTAATCCCAGCCAGTCAAGAGGCAGGAGGATGGCTTGAGTTTAGGAGTTCAAGGTTGCAGTAAGCTATGGTCACTGGGTGACAGAGTGAGACTCTGTCTCTAAAAAAATAAAAATAAATAAATAAGTAAATGTCCTGAAAGGTTTTTATTCTGCCAGGGCCCGTAGAGGGGAATTTGCAGTTCCTTTTACATGTAAGGAGGGGAGTAATGTAGCATGTGTATGGATGCCTCTGTGTAAAGATCTCATTGGAAGTTGTGTCAGCATCAGCCAACTACTTTTTTTTAAAGATAGGAAAATTTGAGAGTATTGTGCAGTGAGATAATATACTTGTTTAGGAATTGAATTTTCAACTGGCTAGATCCCATCGGGTTGTGACTTTCTGTTCCTCATAAATGTCAACAGATAAAAATATTAAAAACATTAACACAGTAAAAAGCATTCACTGAGGAGCCAGAAGAAGCAACATCTGGGCCAATGAGCTAAAAGTCACAGGGCTGGCCCTGGTGAAGATTGTTCACATGATGCTGAAATTTTCAGAGTTTAGAGAATGAACTGATCAGGAAGGAAAATTTAATGAAGGCCCATGTCATAAATAGGTCATTTCAAGTAGAATGCTACAGACAAAAAATCTTTGATTTTTCTTAGAGAATTAACACCTAAACCTATCAAGTCACATTTTTTTCTAACCTGGAAAGAAAGAACACATAAACTACATACAGTTGGAATATTATCTAATAAGTAAATTAATGTTGTTTTTAGAAGATGGGAGAATATGCATGTGCCAGTGGACTTCTGCATCAAGGTAGATCATGCGGTCCAGTAAAATGTGATAATGAATTAAAATAATATTTAGCCAGACTACTCAACTCAAGAGATCCAGGCACTTATACAAATATTTAATAAAAATTTACTTCTGTGTTTTAGGCATTGCTAATCATAAATAAAATGTGGCCCCTCCCCCTAGTGGCTTACAGATCTGTTCAGATCAGTTAGGGACCAAAGGAAGAAGTGTTTACTCTCACTTCAGATGACCATTAGAAGCTTAATAAAAGGGGCAATTCCTAAGATGAGCCTTGAAAGATGTAAAGTTATTCAACAGATGGATTGGGTGAGGACCAGGGAAGGGCATCTAAGCTGAAGGCTTAAAATAACTGTGTTTTCATGAAAATTAAGAAGTCCAGTCCAGCTGAGAATAGATTTTGCTGGTGCTGTAGTAGGGGAAAGACTGTGGCTAGAAAAAAGATAGACAGAGAGATAAGAAACACCTGTGTATACCATGCTCCCTTCCACTGGTGATGGAATTGGGAACCTTTTGGGAGAGACAATCAGATTTGAGTTTTGGAGAAATGCCTTTCACACAACTGTGGAAGATGCACTGGGTCAATCCTGAAGACAGTGAGAACTGTTAAGAAGCCCTTTCAGCACCTAGGACAGGGAAGAGAGATTGAATAGATACTTAGTTCGCATTGTTGAGGCACTGGTGAGACATCCAGAAGCTGATAACCAGTACCCATTGGATGGATATCTGCTCTTCAAAAGAGAGCAGTAAGTGAAATAGACAGATGGGATGGGGTTGGGAGTATCCTGATAGAGGTGGCAGGTAACCATCGTGATTTAATTATTCAAGAGTGTGAAACATTAGAAGAGGGCAAAGTAGAGAAACCTGGGAAACCCTTTGAAAGGGAAGCCAGTAAGGGAACCTGAGCTGTGGCTGTCCTTGAAGAAGGAAGAGAACCAGGAGAGAACATTGTCAAGAGCCAAGGAAGGAAGGATTTGAAAAAGAAAAGCACGAGAAATAGTGTCAGCTGCTTGAAGAAGTGGAGTAAGATCAGGCTTGCAGAGTCCAAGAGCAGTAAGAAGGGCTTTGGTGACTCTTTACCAGGGCAGTGTTTTGGTGAGATAGAAGTCTATTGCAGAAGACTGAAGAGACAGAGGAGAAGTGCAGAAGTAGAAGTAGAACTGAGTCTATTCAGTCTAGTTATCTCAAGGAAGTCCACTGTGAAGGGAAGAGGAGAGCGGAATGCGATTGCCGTAACCGTGTCATTGCACGTGACAGCATCACAAGTTTATAGCAGCTGAGGGCCGTGTCTATATCTGTTTTGACCTGTCCCTGCTTTCACATAAATTAGATATGTTTAACTAATGAAGTGAATGATCTGTTCTTCCTTTTTGTCTTCATAAAGAAATGGGTGAAATAAATTATATTAACATATTCATTGTTACTTAGATATTTATAATAGATTAAATAGTTTATTATTTCTCAGTAATGGGCCTTCATTTTGGAAGCATAGCTCAGAAAGAAGTGGTACAGGATGGTGTTTAATAGAGTTACTGTCTTGGAGCTAGACTGACTGTTTTCAAACACTGGCTTTGCGACTTAGCAGTTGTGCCACTGTGGGAAGGTTACTTAACCCATATATGCCTCAGTTTCCTCATATGTAAAATAGGGATAATAAGAGTAGCTTCTGTATTGGGTTGCCATGAATATTTCATTTAATTAGCCTCTATAAAGTGCCTAAAACAGTGGTGCATGGTAAATACTGAATAATTTTTAACTACTATTGTTATTATCCTCGTTGATTCCCACCTTGTTTGGCACTAGTTAATTTAAAAGACATAGATAATCTCTCTACCCCATCTTTTTCTATCTTAGTCACTAATGTTGGAGATTTCTCAGAATGTCCTCAGTAAATAGCATCTTCCTTTTCTGCTGGACTCTGAACTAGTATGAAACAAAAGTGTGCTCAATAGGCATGCATAACGTGGCCAGAAGAGAACTCAAATGCCATGTCAATTACTGATCGAGGCCAGGCTGGAGATGACTTTGAGTGGCGGCAAGCAGGGCTATTAGGCGAACCCCAGAATGAGACAGAATTACCAGCAGTCACTGGTCGAGGTGGCCTCCCAAGTGGAAGACCCTACGTGGGAAAGTAGAAAAGAACTCAGACACTGCAGGCCTGTTCTCAGGAGGAGAGGATGGGCTGAGCTAAGCACATCCAGTTACTCTCCCTGGATTTGCAGATCAGAGTCAGCACGCTACCTCTGCAGGGACGAGTGGGAAAAGGGGTGGAGAGACCAGAGTGTGCTTAGTGAAAAAACCCTCCCCAAGGAGTGGGGGAATGTTCTCACTAACAAGTGTGTAGAGGCGGTCCACCTCCCGGCCTCCTGACACCTCCCTTCCCTGCGGGAAGTGAGCCCTGCGGAGCTCTCTTCATTCTGCTCCTCTGTGGCTTCGTCTCGTTTAAAGCACAGGCTGCCCCTTCCACTGCCTTCTATGGCGAACACACTCTCCTACGTCTTTAATATTTCTATAAACTCTTCCATCGCTTTTCTCTATAATGGAAAGCTGCCTTTTCCCTTAATCGACTGCATTACTTGAAGTACTCTTTACTATACTATAGAGATTGATTCCTCATTTTCCTCACCCAGCAGCCAACGGGAATATTCCGTGTCTTTAACAACTGCTGTGGACACCAAACAATCCGAATGCCAGCCATAAACACCCAGGATGGCAGCAGAAGACACACTGGCTGAAACAAAAGCCAGTCACACAGGGATAAGAGGGAAAATGGGCAGCCTCATTGCTGAAGCATTGCTTCTCCCTCTTTGAACAACTTCTTGGAAGTGAATACATCCATCATTCTACACTTTCTTCACTTTACTCCCGCTTCCTCCTGATCTGTAGGACGCTCTTCCATACGTGCTCGTTGATTTGAGCAACCACTTACCTTTTATTCTCCATGCTTTTCTCAGCTATTATTTCTTGGTGTCAATATTCATATTGATGACTTTTTGTATTTTGATTTCCAAGTTTCTTTTTACTTTATCTGTAAAACCCTTATTCCTATTCTAGATCCCATAGATCTGGTCACAGTCGGACTGAGTTACATGTTCTGTCATCTTGGCATTCCTGAGATCATCAGTCTCCAGGAGTCCAAGGACAAACTGTTCTCCAGGCCACGCATTTTATTTTACTACATTCCACCTGGCCATGTGCATCTGAATGCAATTGGTTTTGCCCTGTTATTTAGAGAAGAGCCTTCTGATATATCAGATCAAATCAGAATTGTTTACAGCATCATCAGTGAAACGTCTCTTTTTCACATTAAAGTTATACACCCTATCCATAGGGGTCCCTTCCTTTATTAGCTTGTTATATATTGGGCCCATCTATCTGCTATTATTTAACTTAATAGTTTTATCTAGTATATATAATTAAGTTACAGTATTCCAACTAGATTGTTTAAAAATGCCTATCCTCCAGTATTTTGAACTGTGGAATTCTTAGCTTTCTTTTTTGTTTTTTTTTTTTGTCTTGGAGACAGGGTCTCACTCTGTTACCCAGACTGCAGTGCAGTGATGTCATCACAGCTCACTGCAACCTCCAACTCCTGAACTCAAGCGATCCTCCTGCCTCAGCCTCCCAGGTAGCTGGGACTAAAAGCATGCACCACTACGCCTGGCTAATTTTTAAATTTTTTTTTTAGAGACAGGGTCTCACTGTGTTCATCAGGCTGGTCTCAAACTCCCAGGCTCAATCCTTCCACCGTGGCCTCCAAAGTGCTAGGATTACAGGCATGAGCCACTACACCCGACCAGCTTTCTTTTTATTTTTCCTTCTTCTTCGTGAATCTGTCCATCTTTCTTCTAATCTTTAGTTATTTTTCAGACGCCATCAACCCCTTCTGCCTAGCTGGAAGCCCATTGTAAGATATTTTGATGAATTTCCTTTCCCCCTTGTACTTCCTCTGTCTATTTTTCCAATCTCTGACACTCTGATGACCACACCTTCTTTATCCCCTGCTCTGAATCTTGGACTGCCTAGTGTTGCACTAGAAAGTGAAAAAATGATAACATTTCTTCCATTGTAATTAGAAACTTTCTACTTATAATTGGTATCATGATTTTGAATCATTTCCTATCAATCATATGTTCACCACCATGCCTGTTTTAAAAGATTTCTATTCCTCTTTAGCTCCCAAACCTCTGTCTTTGCAGGTGGGCTTGCTTCATTCTTTTCTGAGAATGAGACCATCTGATTGATGCCTCATGTGCTACTTGGAGTATATAATATTTGTGAGTTCTGTATCTCACATTGTGCTTTAATTGTACGAAAGTTGATAGAAAGTTTTCTGTGTCATAAAGTTGTCATGGCAGGAAGCATTTGCTCTAATTTATCATCATTTTTAGGAAAGAGAATGTCTGCCAAGATCATAATAACAGCTAATATTTGTTGAATATTTATATGCTAGATCTACCCTAAGTGCTTTACAGGCATCACCTCTTTTGACTGTGGTGTGGTCATTGGAACAATGTATTAATATACGGCTCAGTACCTTGGGTTAATATCTTAAATATATTTTTGCAGTCTTTTTGAATGACCATGCTTAAACTTGTTAAATACTGAAATTGGACATGCCAAATATTCTTTAGCAATCTAAAAGTAATGCATTCAATTATGAATTTCACAATTCTACTTAGATCAGTATAAGAGAAGACAGCTAACAATTTGAAACTTCAGCTAGAAGATAGGCTCTTAGGAACTTTGATGATATTTTTTATTCACTGGAAAAATGTGGATTGGAAATACACTAATAAGTTCTGTAATGTGGATGATATCGTTTAAATTTTTATGTTAAACTTATTTAAGATTATGTTAATTAAATATCCACTTATCAGCTTAATGACGTTTAATACAGATCCTTATTAACATATGGTTTCAAAGGCCAGTGAAATTGTCAAATCTAATGAAAACAGAGTTCAAAGATAAAATTCTATCTTCCTTTTCTTTTATGAGCCTCTTAAAAATTCAGGGCACCTTTTTAAAAGCCTTTAGAGAAGATTAACCTCTAACGTAATCATTTACATCTAATGTTATCACGTTTTACAATGTCATTGATAGCACTTTTAGCCTTAGATAGTTGGTTTTGCTAAACATCTTGTAAAACTACTAAAATTTCCTTCTCCCAAATCTAATAGAGGAAGATTCTACTTCTCTCCTCTTTCTCCTTTTTCCTCTGGTGCAGCACTTTCCAATAGAACATTCTATAATGACCGAAATGATCTATGTCTGCACTTGTCAGTATATTGGCCACTGGCCTTATGTGGCCTATTGAGTACTTGAAATGTGGCCAGTGCAACTGATGAACTGAATTTCAAACTTTATTAATTTTAATTATCCTAAATTTAAATTTAAATAGCCTACATGTTGCTGCTGGCTACCCTATTGGAAGTACAGCTTTGGTGTTTTTTTCAACACAGTCAGACTGAATTTTGAGGACTTGACTCTTTTCTCCTAGTAGGTCTTTTTGGCTTTTTTTTTTTTTTTTTTGAGACAGAGTCTCACTCTCTTGCCTGGGGCAAGTGCCGTGGCATCAGCCTAGCTCACAGCAACCTCAAACTCCTGGGCTCCAGCAATCCTACTGTCTCAGCCTCCCAAGTAGCTGGGACTACA
>CAUYSK010045280.1:0-35560 GCA_963575035.1 Avahi laniger | reverse complement strand
GGCTAGAGTGAGTGCCGTGGCATCATCCTAGCTCACAGCAACCTCAAACTCCTGGGCTCAAGCGATCCTCCTGCCTCAGCCTCTCGAGTAGCTGGGACTATAGGCATACGCCACCATGCCCGGCTAATATTTTTTCTATATATTTTTAGTTGTCCAGTTAATTTCTTTCTAATTTTAGTAGAGACGGGGTCTCGCTCTTACTCAGGCTGATTTCGAACTCCTGAGCTCAAACAATCCGCCCGCCTCGGATCCCAGAGAGCTAGGATTACAGGCATGAGCCACCGCGCCCGGCCGATAAATGTGTCTTGAGATGAATTTGAGGACCTTCCCACACTCCAGACTCTATAAATTCTCGCCCTGTTTCCGACTGTGCTGGTATCTCTATCACTATCTCTGGGCTCATTTAGGGTTCCCAGAATTTGTCAGGGTAAATTTCAGGCTGTTTTCTGCCCAGTGTCTTCTTTCTGAACTGTACTTTCTCTCAGCAGCTGATCTTGCTTGCTGCTTTTTTTTTTTTTTTTTTTTTTGAGACAGGATGCAGTGGCAGGATCATAGCTCACTGTAGCCTTGAACTCCTGGCCTCAAGCAATCCTCCTGCCTTGGCCTCCCATAGTTCTGGGATTCTGAGAAAATAGAAGCATGCAAAAGAAAACTTCCTCACTCACTGCCCCACATCCCAGCCCCATTGCTGCCCTGTGAGGGATCTCAGACCTTGTCACCAACCCCACAGTTGTCACTCCAGCATCTGTCTCTCCCTGTCCTGCAGCAGCACTCTCCTCCTGTCTGCTTGACCATTACAGGCAACGTGCAAGCATTCTGTCATTTCTCCCGGCCTAAAACAGGTCCTTCTCAACTGCGTGTTTGCCCCCAGCCTCTGCCCTTCTCTGCTCCCCTTTACAGCAGAGCTTTCTCAGAAGATGGTCTCTATTCACTGTCTCCTCTGCTCCTCCTCCCATTCCTTCTCTTCTCTTTCATCAACTTAAATCTAACTCTTTAGTTTTTCTGATTCACCATTTTGAATTGGTAATATATTCATATCTTCAAAACAATGCTTTAAATATATTAGAAAGATCTCGAGATTCTCACCCCTGTCCCTCATCATTCCAGTTCCCATCCCTGCCCCCAATGTGACTAATTTCTGTATTCTTCCGGAACTTCTTTATGTATATACAAGCAAGTAGCAATATAAATTCTTATTCCCCTATGTATTTTACATAAAATTTGCATATCATATACACTTTCTTTCTTAATCTTTCCTGTTTTGCTTAACAATGGATCTTTGAGATGTTCCCATGTCAGTGAATAGAGAGCATCCGTCCTTCCCCCCAGCTGTGCTGTATTGTGGTGTATGGATGTACTCCCAGTCTCCCTTGAGCCCATTCCCACCAGGCTTCTGCCCAAACTACCTGCTGAAACTCCTGTTAAGGTTACCTGAAACCTCTGTGTTTCCAAATCCAAAGGTCACTTGTCAGTGTCATTTTACTTGGCGATCAGCACCTTTCATACAGCTGATCATGTCCCCTTCTAGAAACACTTTCTTTCCCTGACTTTTAAGACTCTGTACTGTCCTGGTTTCCTCCTACCACACTGGCTCCTCCTCAGCCTCCTTCACTAGTTCCTCCTGGGTTCCCCGACATCTATGTCTCACTCTCTCCTCTATCTGTGGTCACTCCCCACAGGATCTCCTTCTGTCTCTGGGCTTTAAAGATCATGGCTTCAGGATGGGCACAGTGGCTCACTCCTATAATCCCAGCAATTTGGGAGGCCGAGGCTGGAGGATCACTTGAGGCCAGGAGTTCAACACCAGCCTGGGCAACATAGTGAGACCCCATCTCTACAAGAAAAAATTTTTTAAATTAGCCCATTGCAGTGGCACACACCTGAAGTCCCAGCTACTCAGGAGGCTGAGGTGGGAGGATCACCTGAGCCCAGGAGTTTGAGGCTGCAGTGAGCTATGACCCTGCCACTGCACTCCAGCCTGGGCAGCAGAGTACAGAGCAAGACCCTGTTTCTAAAACAAAAATTAAAATTAAAAAAAATCACTTTTTTCTGATGACTCTCAGATTTTTATCTCCATCCCTGTCCCTTCCCTTCTTCCAGACTTGTCCATCCGACTACAAACCTGGCACTCCTTCAGCACTTCCTCTTCTAATAAATGCCATCTCCAGTCTTCCAGCTGATCAGGGCAAAAACCTTGGAGTCATTCTTTTTTTCTTTTTAATTTCTCTATAGCTGGCTAGTATTTTCTTTTGCTGTATTTAACTTTATTTTACATATATGCGTATATATAAACAAAATATTTTTATTGCTGTAAAATACACATAACAAAGTCTTAACTGATTTTAAGTGTATGGCTCAGTGATATTAAATACATTCACTCTAGTCCAGGTGACTAAAATAAATAAATACATAGAAAAAATAAATAAATTCATAATGTACAACCATCACTACCATTCATCTCCATAACTCTTTTCATCTTGTTAAACTGAAACTCTGCGCTTATTAAACAGTAACTCCCCAGCCCCCTATCCCCTGCCAACCCCACCCTACTGTCTGTGTCTATGACTTAGACTACTCTAAGTACCTCATATATTTATCATTTGATACACAAGATACAATATGTATGTTAGTTATAAAGAAATTAATTCCAGTCTAAATCCTGTGACACTTGACAAGTTGACTTTCAAATACAGCAAGGGCTAAGAAGTGACAAGATACTCCTGAAGAAGAGTATATTGGTAAGGTGGTGATTGCTACAGGAGATAGCTAGCTTTGTTTTAAAGGTATAGAATTTAAGAAAGTGTGTTATTGGTGCAAGTACAATAAGAAAATAAAATTAAGCCTGTGAACCTACCACCCCACCCGAGGACTAGAAAGGGGAGTCCCTCCTCCTCCCATTCCTCTGCCTCCTTCTTATAATCACTATGCCATCAATTTTTAAAATTATTCTGTTGTTTATAAAATATAATTTTCTCACAAATTAACATGATTCACTCACTATTATACTTCCAGGACTTATCCATATTGTTGCATGTAGCTGGAGTTCATCTGCTTCCACTGGAATATAATGTGCCACTGTGTGAATGCACCAAATATATCATAATTTGCCTTTTCTGTTGATGGATTTATGAATTGTTTCCTTTTATTTCTTTCCTTTTTGCTATTATAAACATTGGTGCTATGAACAGTATTGTATTTGTCTTCTGTTTATGTGCAAGAGTTTCTCTAAGGCATATACCTAGGAATGAGAATACTAGGTTGGGAAGTACAAAAATAATCATCTTTGGGCTGGGTGCGGTGGCTCACACCTGTAATCTCAACACTTTGGGAGGCCAAGGTGGGAGGATCACTTGAGCCCAGGAGTTCGAGGATACAGTGAGCTTTGATCACACCATGTGCCACTGTACTGCAGCCTGGGTGACAGAGCAAGACCCTGTCTATGAAAAAAAAAAAGAAACAGAAAATGGATAATCATCTTTGAGAGAGAATGCCAAATAGTTTTCAGTTTACTCTCCTACCATCAATACATTGTCTACATTCTCTCTAATACTTACATTTTTAGACTTCTTAATTTTTGCCAATCTAGTAGCTATATAGTAATATCTCATTGTGGTTTTATTTGGCATTTCTCTAATTACTGATGCAGTTGACCATCTTTTAATATATTTATTAGTTTTTTGAATTTCCTCTTTGGGGAAATGCTTGATCATTTGGGTGGCTTGTGTTTTTCTTATTGATTTGTAGTTCTTTATATAGTCTGGATACTAATCTTTTGCCAGTTAAATATGTTGCAAATATCTGCTCCTTTGTGAAGGTATCTGTGACCTTCCTTTCACTTTTTTCATGATATATTTTAATTATTAGAAGTTCTTAATTTTAACATGGTCATAATTATCAACTCTTCACTTTATGATGATATTTTTTGTATGTTGTATTTAAAAAATCACTTTCTACCCTCCTAGTCAGAAAATATTTTCTTAGATAGCCTTCAAAAGACTTTAAACTTTTGCTCTTTATTCTTAAGTCCTAATTCCACCTAGAATTGGTTTTTGTGTATGGTCTATTATAAAAGATCTAGTTTTCTTTTTTCTTTTTTCTTTTTTTTCTTTTCCTTTTTCTCTTTCTCTTTTAGAGACAAGGTCTTGCTGTGTTGCCCAGGCTGTACTCAAACTTCTGGGCTCAAGCGGTCCTCTTGCCTCAGCATTACCAGTAACTGAGACCTATTTTTCATTTTTTTCTTAATTATTTTTTAAAAATAAAGCCTACAACACCAGGTATTCCCAAGGCACCTCCCATCCAAGTACTAACCAGGCCTGACCCTACTTAGCTTCTGAGATCAGACGAGATCAGGCACATTCAGGGTGGTATGACCATAGACTATTTTTCATTTTTTTAAATATGGAAAATCAATTATCCCAGCCCCATTTATTAACTAGTCTCTTCTTTCTGCCTATCTGTGTTATATATATCAAAGTTCCATACATGCATGCTTCTGTTTCTGGACACTCTGTTTCACTGGTTGACTTTTAAAAACTTGCACCAATAATACACTTTCTTAAATCTTATAGCTTTAAAATAAAGCTATTAACGGCTACCTCTTATAGCAATCACCAGCTTGCCAATATCCTCTTCTTCAGGAGTATCTTGGCACTTCTCGGCCCTTGCTCTATTTGAGACTCCATGTGTCGCATTCCACAGGATTTTGATTGGAATTGCATTGAATCTAAAGTCCAATTTGAGGCAAACTGATAACTTTTTTATATCAAAACATCCTGTCATGCATTTGGAATATCTCTACATTTATTTAGATTTTTTTTTAATATATATATATATTTTTGAGACAGAGTCTCGCCCTGTTGCCTGGGCTGGAGTGCCGTGATGTCAGCCTGGCTCACAGCAACCTCACACTCCTGGGCTCAAGCGATCCTCCTGTCTCAGCCTCCCGAGTAGCTGGGACTACAGGCATGCGCCACCATGCCCGGCTAATTTTTTCTATATATTTTTAGTTGTCCAGCTAATTCCTTTCTATTTTTTTTACGAGAAACGGGGTCTCGCTCTTACTCAGGCTGGTCTTGAACTCCTGTGCTCAAACGATTCGCCCGCCTCGGCCTCAATATTTAGATCTTTGATGTCTTTCAGTGAAGTTTTATATAATAATTTTCTGTGTATAGATAATGCATGTCTTATGCTTTATTTGTTTCTAGGTACTATGTTGTTTTTCTGATATGATAAATGGGTTTTTTTGTTTTTATTTTTTAGAGACATGGTCTTGCTCTGTCACCCAGGCTGGTGCAGTGACATGATCATAGCTTACTGTTACCTCTAATTCTTGGGCTGAAACGATTGTCCTGCCTCAGACTCCCAGGCGTCAGGCATGGCACCTGGTCTCAAATGGTATTTTTTAAGGTCACATCTTCAGAGTGTTGTTTGCTGGCATATAGAAGTATAATTGATTTGCAATATTGATTTTAGAGCTAATAACTCGATAAGCTCTCTCTTCTGTATAATAATTTTTCTATAGACTTTTTTGAATTTTCTACAAAGGCAATCACGTCATCTGCACATGATGGCAGTATGCTCTCTCCTTTCTAGTGCTAGTCCTTTAATTTCCTTTTCTTGTGCTAGCCAGGACCTTTGGTATAATGTTGAATACAAGCAGCGATAGCTGGCATCCTTGTTTTGTTCCTGGTTTTAAAGTAAACACTTCCAATGTTTTCCCAGTGAGAATGGTGTTTGCTGTAGTGTTTTTTTAAATAACTTTTTAAAAAAAATCATCTTGTCTAAAATGTCATAGTAACTTTTACAAGTTAAAGAAGACCACTTCTATTCCTAGTTTGCTAAGAGTTTGTCATGTATAAATGTTGAATTAAATGCTACTTAAAGCCAATTTTATGATATAATATAACACACAAAAAGAGAAGTGCAACAAAGCATATAATATAATGCATACTTATGGAGGGAATACTTACAAAGACAATAACCACCATCCAAGCAAAGTCAAAGAGCTTTGCCAGTACTCTAAACGGACCTGTGTGTCCCTGCCTAATCATACACCACTCTCTCCTCACCACGGGTAAGTAGCATTCCGACTTTTATAGCAATCACCTCCTTCCTTTTCTTCCTCTCTCTCTTTCTTTAATTAATTAATTAATTTATTGAGACAGAGTCTTGCTCTGTCACACCAGGCTAGAGTGCAGTGGCATCATCATAGCTCACAGCAACCTCAAACTCCTGGGCTCAAGCAATCCTACTGCCTCGGCCTCCCAAGTAGGTAGGACTACAGGCATGCGCCACCAAGCCCGGCTAATTTTTTCTATATATTTTTAGTTGTCCAATTAATTTCTTTCTATTTTTAGTAGAGACGGGGTCTCGCTCTTGCTCAGGCTGGTTTCGATCTCCTGAGCTCAAACAATCCGCCCGCCTCGGCCTCTCAGAGAGCTAGGATTACAGGCGTGAGCCACCGCGCTCGGCCATATTTTATTTTATTTTATTTTATTTTTTGAGACAGAGTCTCACTTTGTTGCCCTGGCTAGAGTGAGTGCCGTGGCGTCAGCCTAGCTCACAGCAACCTCAAACTCCTGGGCTCAAGCGATCCTACTGCCTCAGCCTCCTGAATAGCTGGGACTACAGGCATGTGCCACCATGCCCGGCTAATTTTTTCTATATATTTTTAGCTGTCCAATTAATTTCTTTCTATTTTTGGTAGAGACGGGGTCTCCCTCTTGTTCAGGCTGGTCTCGAACTCCTGAGCTCAAACAATCCGCCCGCCTCGGCCTCCCAGAGTGCTGGGATTACAGACGTGAGCCACCGCACCCGGCCTTTTATTTTTTTTTTGAGACAGAGTCTCACTGTGTTCCCTGGGCTAGAGTGCTGTGGCGTCATCCTAGCTCACAGCAACCTCAAACTCCTGGGCTCAAGCAATCCTTCTGCCTCAGCCTCCCAAGTAGCTGGGACAACAGGCATGTGCCACCATGCCCGGCTAAATTTTTTCTATATATTTTTAGCTGTCCAATTAATTTCTTTCTATTTTTGGTAGAGACGGGGTCTCGCTCTTGCTCAGGCTAGTCTCGAACTCCTGAGCTCAAAACGATCCGCCCGCCTCGGCCTTCCGGAGTGCTAGGATTACAGGCGTGAGCCACCGCGCCCGGCCTATTTAAAAAGAGGTTGGCACCTTCTCCTCTCTCTTGCCTCCTTCCTCTCGCCACGTGATGCCTGTTCTCCTTCGCCTGCCACCGTGAGTGGAGGCTCCCCGAAGCCCTCACCAGAAGCAGATGCTGGCATGATGCTTCTTGTACAGCCTGCAGAAACGTGAGCCAAATAAACCTCTTTTCTTTATAAATTACCCAGCCTTGGGTATTCCTTTATAGCAACGCAAAAGGACTAAGGCGCCACCAGAGAGTGAAGGTTTTGGAGTCAGGTAGGCTTGGGTCGACATCCTGGCTCTGCTGCTTGTTAGCTGTGTGACGTCAGGCAAGTTACTTCCTTCAGGTTAACACCGTCGGAGCACTTGCTGTGCACCGTGCACTGACGTAAAGGCTTTACCTTGTAATTCACTTCACCCTCGCAACAGTCTCCCCAGTGATACTAAGATTATCCCATTTTAGAGATCAGAAAACCAGGCACAGAGGGTAAGGAACTTGTGCAAGGCCACATCTTAGTAGCTTAGTAAGAGGCAGAGCCAAGGTGTGAACCTAGGTGGGCTGGCAGAAGCTACGCTTATAACCACTTTGCTGTATCCAACCTCTCGGGGCTCAGTTTTGTTCTGTTTTGCTTCTCTTGTGCCACCAGCATCTAGGAGCCCATTAAATATCTGTTGAGTAAAAGAGTACAAATAAATGACCGAAGGGCATCTATTGGATTTGAAGTAGTTCCTGACCTTGGCCAAAGCAGGGTCAAGGTGAGGTAAGGACCTCGGTAGAGCAGCCATGGCTTAAGGAGTATGTGGGAGGAAAGGAGTATGGACAAGTGTCAAGTGCGGACAATTGTTCCAGAACTTGGAGGGAGGAGAGAGAGGACTGGGGTTGTCTCAGGGAGCACAGGGACTGGGTCATGATTATTAACGAGTTTTTCTTTTTGGTGTATGGAAGACAGTTGGAGCTCCAGGAGAGACGACCACTGTCAGAGCCAGCCTCAGAGAGGACACGAGAAAATGGAATCCCAAGCACTAGGAAAGGAAACAATTCCTGGCCATGAGGGACATCAATCTATTGGAGCGATAGATGGGTTAAACAGACAATGGGAGCCTTCCCAGGGAAGAGCTGGGCTGGAGGAACCCCCCAGAGACTGGAAAAAACCACCAGAGGCTGGAGGTAGCCAGGAGAAGGGAGATACCATCTCAGTACCATCTTTGCCTGGGTGCAGTGGTTCACGCCTGTAATCCCACTTGAGTCCAGGAGTTCAAGACCATACTGGGCTACAAAGCAAGATCCTGTTTCTATAATAAATGTAAAAATTAACTCAGTTTTGTGGCGTGCACCTGTAGTCCCAGCTACTCGGGAGGGCTGAGACAGGAGGATCACTTAGGCCCAGGAGTTGGAGGTTACAATGAGCTATGATCATGCCACTGTACTCCAGCCTGGGGGACAGAGCAAGACTATATCTCTAAAAGAAAAACAAACAAACACCATCTTTGCCACGAGAGCCAGGTGACCTGGAGGGCGACTGCCTTTCCGCTGGGGTTCCTAGGGCCAACCCCAGCGAGGAGCTACTTCTGGCTGTGCCAAGATAAGCCTGGGGGAGTGATTCTTGGGCTACCAATACCTGAGCCCCAAGCCCCAGTCCTGCCTGTACCAGCGACGACTGAGGGACAGCCAGCTAGGATTCCCTGCAGCCTGACAACCTCAGGGGAGCCAACCCCTATTTCTAGAGCTGCAGCCAGCTAGGATTTCCTTGAGTGAAGCAATAAAAGGGGAAAATCAACATCCCAATGATCTTGTTTATGGTGCTAAGTAAGCTGTACAGCTTAATCCCTACGAGGTTAATGAATTTACAACTTGCTTTGGAATTTGACAAGGGCTGTAAAAGAGGAATGAACCGAATGAACCGCTGTGGGCTGTTAGGGTTGGACTAGCATGGCTTGGCCTGCCCTGGTGAAGGAGGGGAGAAGATTTAAGCGGTGGGTTCATGGCCAATTGTCTGGGTTCTGAATTGAGTGAACCAAAGGAGGGACAAACCAAGGGCCAAAGGACACTTCCTGTAACTCCCTGGGTAGGTCAGAGGGCAGCTCATGCTGGAGCCCCCACACCTTGGAAAGTCACTTACCCTCCCCGAACCTCCGCTGTTCTCATCTGCAAGAGCCCTAACACCATCTACCTCCTACTGTAGCTGTGAGAATGATGTGAGATAACGTAAGGAAATTAGCACTGCGTTTTGTATAAAGTAAGTCCTCGATAAATGTTAGTGACGGTAATTATCATTTCATTCTGTCTTAAATCACAATTTGCTGTCTCCTTGTCTATGGCTCCCACCACTTATCCATCCATTCAGAAATTCAATAAATCTTTATTGAGAAATTAGACTGCACGCGAGGCCCTGTGTCAGACACAATTTGGAGTGAGAAGCGCACACCTTAAAACACATTAAAAGTAAAGGGAGATCAGTGCCAGGAAGGAGGGATGTACAAGTTACCCTGAAAGTACAGAGAAAGGAGTGGCTGAGGCTGCCTCTTGAGCCCAAGCAGTTTTGAATCATGCCTTGTACTGACAGAGCACTTGGCACATCACAGAAGACTTCCATGTGCGTTCATTCTTTTGATTCTCACAACAATGCAGTAATGGCCACATTTTCTAAATCAAAAATTAGATCCTGTGTGACCACATGGTATGACAATAGGTCAAAACATTTGGAAATGGGGCAGTTTAGAAAACCCAGAACATGCTGACTTCTGTAAATAGAGAGCACAGAGATTTCTAATGTCTCTGTTTGAACAGTTATGAAAATGAAGCTAAAATTGCCGGTGGGAGAACTGAGGCTTCATTTCATTCATTCACCCATTACTTTGTGAGGTGCCAAGATCAAGAACTGTGCTGCTTACTTCTGGGTACACGGAGCCTGGTGCAGAACCTCGCGGAGATTAGGGCTCAATAGATGTTTTTCAAATGCATAAATTAATCTTTGTATAAATGTATCTATCTGCTCCTGGGAGCAAAACTCCTCAAAAGACACATCAATAGTCATCGTTTTCTCTTCCTTCACTCCCGTCCTGTTTTGAAAGCGCTCCAGCCGGGATGGCCAAGGACTCCCTTTTTGCCAGTTGCGATGGTGACGTCTCAGTGACCCTCATCACGCTGCTGGAAGCAACTTTAGCACAATGGATCCTTCCCTTCTTCTTGAACACTTACTTTACTTGGCTTCTGGCACATCACACTCTCCTGTTTCCTCTTGCCTCACTGGACACTCCTTATGCTCCTTGCCGGAGGCCCCTCCTTTTCCCACCCTCTAAATACAGGACGGAAAGAAGAGACACATAATGGCGGGTGTGCGTGTGTGGGAGTGGGTCACACTGGCTCAGGAGCCAGGACACACTCTACTCATGGGGGCTGCTTGTTTCTCAGGCTCTGCCTCAGGGTGCGTCTTCTTCCTGTTCCCTCATCCAAGCTCACTGGCTTCCCGGTCTCCAACTCTACTTTTTTCTAGTGTTTTCCTATCTTCCTCTGACGGTCCTCATTCTTCCACTCTGAAACTAGAGTTGTTCTGTGATCTGTTGGTGACTCCCTTCAAGCAAACCAAGAGCCCACGTATCTGGAGAAGCAGCTCCCATTTAGCTGCTGAGGAGGTGACTCCCCAAGGTGAGCACTGGGTGTTTCGTGCAGGTGGCAACACCGGGCAGCAGAGGCCACACTCGGGAAGTGGAGAAGGCACAGGTGCTGGCACCGGCGGGCCCATACCTTGGCCACACCAACACCAGCATTGACGGGTAACGCCTGTTCCCATGGACCTGTCTAGTGGGCACAACTGCCTCACACTCAGATATGAAACCCAAGCACGTAAAGAACTCGAGAGTAGAGTAAGAGGACCAGACTTGGGCCCTAGCTTTGCCAAAGAGGAACGAATAGAATACCAGCAGCCCCCGGGCTCTAGTCAGGTCCCCGAAGGAAGGCCCGGAATCCTGCCCCCATGGCCTCTCAGGCCTCTTCCTTCCCCGTGTCCTTCACCTCCTCCCAGCATCTGCCCTGTCCCCTCCTCTCCAGAGTCTCTCACATCTCCCTCCCTCTGCCCAAAGGATGCCACTCTTAGGAAAAACACTGGGGCTTTGGTGCTTTCCCCGTCCAGAGACTCCAGACCTGAAGGCCATGGTTGCCTGGCCAGAGGCTGCATTTGTTTTTGGGTACTACCCCTCCCTACTCCATAGGCACATGTGGGAAAGAGCTTGGCCAAAGCTGGGATTCTATGGCCAGGACCCTGGGGAGGCCCTTAGCTCTCCAGAGAGGGTCCCTGTGGGCTCCACCTGTCCAGCTGGCCCCACTGCAGGGGACAGGCAGCTGGGACCCGTCCTGCAGGCGTAGAGGCTGAAACAGGCTAATGAATCCTGATGGGAGAAGTGACCTTTTCCAAATGCCACATGTCATTGGATTTTATATCACACAAGGACAATGTGCCATGGGTATTAAAATCGTTTTTCCAATAGTTATATATGTGTGTGAGTGTGGTGCAGAGTCTGTATGACGAGAGGAAAATCCTAATGAAGATGTCATCAAATGAACCCTCCCTCCTCAGCACCAGACAGGCAGTCCTTCAGGACACTCCCTATCTCAGCCAGGGCTTGGCCTAGACTCCAGCTCTTGAGCACAGAGAAGCCCTTCTCCTGCGAAGTTGCCCTGACCCAGACCCTGGCTCCAGGCCTGGCCTTGACTCCACTTCCTGCTCTGGAAAGGTCTACCCAACTTCAAGGGAAGAGCAAATCTGGGCAAGGCTGCCCCCAGCCCACGGAGGTCCTGCTGGACATGGGCCCTAGGTGTGCTGGTCCCCTCAGTGCCCCGGAGAAGCTGGAGGAAGAGCGGACCAACAACCAGGAGAGCGGGCCAGGTGGCAGGTGTGGTACTCGGGGGCTTCCAGAGTTCCAAAGGCAGGGAGAGAGGCTGAGTTTGGAGACCAGAACCCTAGACTCTTCTGCTTAAAGCCCTGAAAGTTCTCCTGGCTCAGCCTCGCTCCACAACTTTCCTGACAGGTGGCTTGCCTACAAACCTCTGAGGTCAGGACGCTCCAGACACCCCCAGCCAGCACTGCTGCTCTGGAGAGCGGAGAGCGGAGAGCGCTGGCTGTTCAGAAAGTTCACACACAGCTTGAGCTAAAGTCTATTTCCCTGCGAGTTCCACTCACTGGTCTGTTTTTAACCCCTTGGGCTCAGACAGAAAAGGGTTGATCTCTGTCCCACACAAGAGCCTTTTGGGAACCTAACAATAGCAGTCATGTCCCCTAGAGTCTGCCTTTCTCTATGTTGAACATTCCTAGACCATTCAGTGATTCCCAGCGGGACCCGACTTCAAGTCCCCTGACCCACAGGCATTCCGGCTCTGTTCCACTGAGAACATTGTGCCCTTTTTCTATTGTCATGGTGGGAAGGGGGAAAGAAAGCAAGGATCTGGGGTCAGGAGCTCAAGGTTTAAAGCCCCAACTTCACCATTATTTTATTTTATTTTTTTTTGAGACAGAGTCTGGCTCTGTTGCCCTGGCTAGAGTGCTGTGGAATCAGCCTAGCTCACAGCAACCTCAAACTCCTGGGCTCAAGGGATCCTCCTGCCTCAGCCTCCCGAGTAGCTGGGACTACAGGCATGCGCCACCACACCTGGCTAATTTTTTCTATATATATATTTTTTTAGTTGTCCAGATCATTTCTTTCTATTTTTTAGTAGAGACGGGGTCTCGCTCTTGCTCAGGCTGATCTCGAACTCCTGACCTTAAGCGATCCACCCGCCTCGGCCTCCCAGAGTGCAAGGATTACAGGCATGAGCCACCGCGCCCAGCCCCCAGCTTCATTATTTAATAGCTATTCGAATAAGTTACTTCGGCTTTTTGAGATTCAGTTTCTTTATCCTAACACTAGACGAAGGGACAACTTTCTCATTAGAACAACTTCTTTAGGATGTGGTCCAAGGACAGGCCGGAACCTCAGTGGAGACCTACTTCAGCGGAGGAGGTCAGCAGAAGTCATAGCATGAGGAGTGGGGAAGAAAGAGTTAATAATATCCACTAATAGCTGGCTGTCTCGGACGAGTGCCCAGAACTAACAGGCCCAAAGTCCTAGAAAATAGCTTCGAGTGTGCAGTTTGTCCCCATTCTTGCCCTGCATGCTTGGACAAACAAGCCCTCCTAGGTGATGGAGCCGCTCCCTTCTCAGGCCCCTGGGCACCAGAACTCCAGTGTCTACGCTCAGACTGGGGCTCCTCAAGTCCAGGGAGAGAGTAAGGCCCAGCCCAGCAGTATTTGCTGAAGCAACTAGTGCTGATCCCCATAGTGGCCGTTTCTTCATTTGAAATATGCAGTTAATTTGCCTAATTTATCAGGTTACGAGGATTACATGATTTTATAAATGAAAACACTTAGAACAAAGAATGTTGAGCACACAGTAAGCACTCAATAAATATTAGCTATTATTATTATCCACTCCCAGGACAGTTGTGAAGGTCAAGGATGCTAAATAATAGGAACGTGTCATTCTTGGCAAACTATCAGGGTCTGTGTTCTGTGATTAGAGTTGTTGATCAGTGCCTATTCTCCCAAATTAAACATAGTCCTCTAGATGGACAGACCACTAGCCTGATCAGTGCGGAGTAGAGCAGGATTATTCGTTCCCTTGAGTGTTCTGGGATCCAACGGATACTACATGCACAGAAGTAGCTATAGCCTGTGCTGGCTTCTTGCAAACTTACTATCAAATAACTCCCAGAGCTTCTCTTTAGCTTAGTCTGCCTTCCTTCTGCACGTACTCAAATTCAAATATTTATTCCAGTTGTTTTCATCTGGCTGGAAGATTCTATCCATTGTTTGAGCCAATCAAGATCATTTGATATGATGATTCAGTCATTTTTCTTCCTAGAATTGTGTCTTCCGCAGGTATTATCAACATGGTTCTATGTCATTTGTGAAAATTCCCTACTTCAGAGCCAGTAGAGAGAAAACACACCCTGTGCCTGGCAGCTGGCTATCTCAGGTCTTCCTTGTTTACCAGGTAGATTCATTCTCATTCTTGAAGGCCTGACTCCAGTGTCAACCTTCTTTGAGAACTCCTACGTTAATATTTAATTTAAAAAGCATTTGACAGAACACTTCATTCCCACTAGGATAACTATAATCAAAAAGACAATAATAAGTGTTGGTGGGGATGCAGGCAAACTGGAGCCCTCGTTGTTTGCTGGCAGGAATGTAAAGTGGTGCAGCTGCTTTGGAAAACCGTTTGGCACTTCCTAAAAATATTAAATATAGAGCCACTGGAAGACCCAACAGCAATTCCACTTGTAGGTATTTATCCAAGGAAGTTGAAAACATACATCCACACGAAAATGCGTATGTGACTGTTTGACTGTTTCTGGCAGCATTATTCATCATAGTCAAACACTGGAAACAACCCAAACACCCTTCAACTGATGAATGATAAGCAAAGTGTGGTAGATCCATACAATAGAATATTATGGTTATAGCAATAAAAAGGAATGAAGGACTGATGCACGCTACAGCACGGATAAACCTTGAAAACAGGCTAAATGAAAGAAGTCAGCTACAAAATAAATCACATATTGTAGGATTCCATTTATATGAATGTCCAGAATAGGCAAATTTACAGAGACAGTAGATTAGTGGTTGCCAGGGGCTGTGGAAGGGGAGGATGAGGACTGATTGCCAACAGGGTTTCTTTTAGCGGGGGACAAAAATGTTCTAAAATTAGATTGTGGTGATGGTTGCACAGCCCTGGGAATATACTAAAACACACAAACACACACACACATGCACACACACACACACACACACACAATATTTTTGCATTCATTCCTTCATGAAAACATTTATTGGAAACGAATCATGTGCCAGGTATATGGGGGTGACACCTGACAGACGCTGTCCTTGCCCCTTCTGGTGGGAGGAGTAGGAAACATAGGGGGAGCATGCGTGTCAGAGAGAGGAACGCACAGGATGCTGGAGTGGAACTTTCCAAAGGCAAGACAGCTTTAGTCAACGGCTTGCAAACCTCTACCCAGCTTCCCGTTGGACTTAGGATACATCTGGACTTCTTGCCACAGGCTCTGAGGCCCTGCCCATCCACTCCTGCCTGCTGCTCTGACTTCATCCATACCCCTTACTGCGTCCTAGCCACTCTGGCCTCCTCATCAGCTCCTTGATCATTCCTGATTTTTCTTCCTGTCTTGGGACCCTTCTTTGCATGTGTGACTCCATCTTATCTATCAGTCCTCAGCTCAAACATAATGTTGGGGAGTATTTTCCTGATCTTCCTAAATACAGTAGCCCCTCCCATCATGATGCTCTTCCTTATCATGCTGTTTATTTCTTTCATGGTACTGGTCACTGTCTTAAATAGCTCGTATGTTTTCATTGTCTCTTTCCCACCTCTGAAGCACGAGCTCCTTTGTAACAGAGCTTGTTACCACTCTGACTCCAGTGCTGAGCACACAGGGTAGGTGCTTAATAAATACGTGTTAACTGAAGGAATGACACAGATCAGGGATACCCAAATAATTGAGCGCACTGGATGGATCATCGTCTCATGGGCCTAAAATCCCCTATGGCGGAAGGAAATGCGGTAGAGTGATACAAGCATACATGCTGGGCAACAACCAAGAAGCCAACAGATGACAAGGACAGGAAGTGATAAGTGGTGGTCTAGCAAATCGCAAGAGCTTGAAGGGAAAAGTGATTTCCTTTTTACAAGAGGGCAGAGTAGTGACAGCCTGGAGGTGGTACAGGACAGGAGAATGAAGCGGGGTCTTTGGAGAATGAGTGGCCTCTACTGAAGACAGCTATAGATGAAAGAGGCCTTTGCAGAGAGCTGAATTTCAGTTAAGTTGGGAAGTGGAAGGAAAATAAGTAAAGAAGCTGAGATTGTAGGGGAATTTATTCATGGCTTTAGATGGCAGAGGGGAAAAGCTGGGAGGGGAGGTGGCAGTGAGTAAGGTGGGGGGGGTACACAGTAGTTTGGGGATGAAAATACTGGAGAAGCCTGCAGGGGCTTGTACTTGGGCAGTGACCAGAGATGACTGGGATGTAAAACCCTATGGAAATGACAGTCCTAGAGTTTGAGATCAAAATTATTGCAAGGTAGGGTGACCTTGTTTAGGAGAGCCAGAGTGGCACTATCTGAGACAATGTTGTTCAAATGTCTTGACTACTTGGATCTGTATTACCCTCTGCTCTGTGTCTTCACTGCACCCTGGATATACCTCCATGTACACACAGCATCCCGGCAAATGCCCAATTCCTCACCCTCCTGTCAGCTCCTGGAGCCTGTCCCCACTTGCCTGCAGTGCCACCTTTGGGTCCCTTCCCAGAAGTGAGCCTAGAGTAGGGAAGGTGAAGTGAGTCGAGGGGAGGTGAGAAGAGAGATGACGTTAGGAAGATTACTGAGACTCTAGCTCGGCCCAGTGTAACCAAGCGAGCCTGGCACAGCCTGACCCAGCCCCACAGTCAGCACAGCAACTGTCCGGCTGAAATAACAAGTCAGAGACTAAAAAACTGGCCAGGCCTCTTTGTTTACTCAGCTTTTTTCCCCTCTTTTTCTTTGGACAATGCCCTGCTGGGCTGGGGCTGTCCTGCTGGGTTGTTGCTGGGCTCCCCTGCCAAGATGGAGCCCAGCTGCTCAGCTGTTTACAAGGCAAATCCGGTTTACACTGGGGCCCATCCTGTCCTGGCTGGGCTGGGGAGCTTGAGTCAGAGCCAAGCCAGTGGCCCTAAAACGCAAACTACTCCTAGCCCAGGGCTCCCCAATCTTAGGCTGGGGGGCAATAGGGTTGGAGGGATCCTGCATGCTCAAGGGCCAGGGAAGTCTCCAGCCTCAAGACGGAGTGAAGATGGTATAAGGCCTGGCCCCACGGCCAAACTTGTGCCCTTAGGAGCCCCAGAGAGAGAACAGCTGGAATCCCATGGCTCCATCTCTGTTCTTTCAAGTGGTGAACTTGTGACAACAAAGATGGCAGCCCTCCTCCTCCCCACCCCAGTTTTCCTGGTAGCTAAGGTCTGGGAACTAATCTCTGCCTTATCTACCCCCCCCCACCCAAAGCTGCCGTGAGGATCAAAGGAAATTATGTGTTTGCAAAGACTTGAAAAGCATTCGTTACTCTAAGTGATCTGTGGCAGTTCACCCAGTGAAACAGCTCATCTCCAGGGATGAGGATCAAGTCCCTCAACTGGCAGTTGCTCGAGGGCAGAGCTCATGTCCCAGGCAACTTGGTGGCCCCAGGGCCCACCATGGAGTGTGACACACAGTGGGGAACAATTATTTCATTTATTAAACAAACATCTCTGAGAAGCTCGCAGACTAGTGGGACAGCAGGCAATAAAACACAGTGATCCCTTTGATACATTGATTTCCTCGCCTTTGGATAAATACCCAGTAGTGGGATTGCTGGATCGTAAGGTAGTTCTGTTGTTGTTTTTTTAGAAACCTCCATACTGTTTTCTATAGTGGCTGTACCAATTTACATTCCCACCAACAGTGTGCAAGGGTTCCCTTTTCTCCACATTCTTGCCAGCATGTTATCTTTTGTCTTTTTTTTTTCGAGACAGTCTCACTCTGTCACCCCTGGTAGAGGGCAGTGACATCATCCACTCACTGAAACCTCGAACTCCTGGACTCAAGCGATCCTCCTGCCTCAGCCTTTCGAGTAGCTGGGATTACAGGTACATGCCACCACGCTTGGATAATTTTTTCTATTTTTGGTAGGTCTTGAATTCCTGAGCTCAAGCGATCCTCCCAGAGTGCTAGGATTACAGGTGTGAGTCACTGCACCTGGCCATCTTTTGTCTTTTTAATAATAGCCATTCTAACTGGGATAAGATAATATCTCATTATGGTTTTGATTTGCATTTTCCTGATGATTAGTGACATTGAGCATTTTTCATATATCTGTTGGCCATTTGTAGGTCTTCTTTGGCGAAATGTCTGTTCATGTCTTTTGCCTACTACACCTGACCTCCATGTTTATTGCAGCGCTATTTACAATAGCAAAGATATGAAATCAATTTAAGTATCCATTAACAGATGAACGGATAAAGAAAATGTAGTATACATACACAATGGAATACTATTTGGTCATAATAAAGAATGAAATCCTGTCATTTGCAGCAACATGGAGGGAACCAGAGATCATTTGTTTAAGTGAAATTAACCAGGCACGGGAAGATAAATATTGCATGTTCTCAATCATATGTTGGAACTAAAAAAGTTGATCTCATCTAGGTAGAGACTAGGAATGATGGTTACCAGAGGCTAAGCAGGCTGTGTGGGTCTGTGTGTTGTGGGGGATGAAGGTAGGTTGGTTAATGGGCACAAACATACAGTCAGATACAAGGAATAACTTCTAATGTTCCATAGCAGAGTAGGGTGACTATAGTTTACAACAATGTACTGCATATTTCAAAATAGCTAGAAGAGAGGACTTGAAACGTTCCCAACACATAGAAATAATGAATACTGAAGGTGATGGACACCCTAAATACTCCGACTTGATCATTGCACATTCTTTGCATGTAACAAAATATCACATGCACCCCATAAATATGTACAAATATTATGTCAATAAAAAATTTTTTTTTAAATGAAAAACCAAAACAACCACCACCACAGAACACAGTGAGAGCAATGATCCCACAGGGGTCTGCACAGGAGGCTGAGCTCAGAGGAAGCGTCTCACTTGCCTAGAGGTCAGGGATGGCCTCTCAGAGGCAATGGCAGCCAAGACACAGCAAACAAGCCGGGCGCGGTGGCTCACGCCTGTAATCCCAGCACTCTGGGAAGCCGAGGCGGGCAGATCGTTTGAGCTCAGGAGTTTGAGACCAGCCTGAGCAAGAGCGAGACCCCATCTCTACTAAAAATAGAAAGAAATCAGCCAAACAACTAAAAATATATACAGAAAAAATTAGCTGGTCATGGTGGCGCATGCCTGTAGTCCCAGCTACTTGGGAGGCTGAGGCAGAAGGATCGCTTGAGCCCAGGAGTTTGAGGTTGCTGTGAGCTAGGCTGACACCACGGCACTCTAGCCTGGGCAAAAAGAGTGCGACTCTGTCTCAAAAAAAAAAAAAAAAAAAGACACAGCAAATAAATGTGCTTATTGAGTGTAGGAAGGGTGAACCTGCAGAATCCCTGATGGCAGTGCAGAGTCAGGCTGCACTGGGTGTTCTCTCTTATTCCTTTGTCCCCCCAAATAGTACTGAGGGACAGGCCTTAGGCTCCTGGGCCCTGGGGCTGGTGAACTGTCTGGGACTGCCTTCCCTAAGTAAATTTATTAAGGAATCACAGTGAAGCCCTGGGAAGTTTTTTCTATGCTACCTGATCTTCTTAAACGAGAGCATAAAAGGGTGTGAGGTGGTGTACTTATTAGCTCCAGGAAGCCCAGGATAAACTTATTTTCCACACTTTCTCAATGGTAAGCAATTTAAAGCTTAATTTTTAAAGATAACCCGAAGGACAAGGAGGAATTAGCCAAGTGAGGTGGAGTAGGGCAGAGGCAGTTCTAAACAGAGGGTACAGTTCAGGAAAAGGCCCGTGGGAGGAGAAGCATGGCCCAGCTGGGGAAATTGGAGTAGTATAGTATGACCAGAGGGGACAGCCACTCTGAGGGGACACTGAGGGACAAGGCCAGAGGGTAAGCAAGGGTTAGATGCTGAAGGGTCTGGTAAACCCAGTTCTTTGTCCTGAAGGGGACCCATTCCCATGGAATCCACTGCTCTATTCTATTGATTCCAAATTTTTTATCTCTACCCTTGAGCTCTCTTGGGAGTATCAGACCCTTATATCCATCCATCAGTGGATGTAAACTCCTAAAATGCAAACTACCCAATATGAACTTTCCTGATCCTTCCAGACTCGCTCCTGATCTTTATTCAGGCCTCTGCTCTGGTTCAGGTCTGCCTTCCATTGTGCCCACTTCTAGCTTCCTTCTGTGGATTCTGGTTTCTTCTCTTCTCTCTGGCCTGGTGTCCTCACGGACGGATAGCTCAGTAATGACCCCTTGGTTGTCCTGATCCTGACATCTCTCTTTTCTGGATGCAGCATTCCATGTGCCGGCCCTGGGCAAATCTGACCATGCAACTCTCCTCCTTCACAGTCTTCCATGGATCCCTATTGTCCTCAAGATAAAAGAGATGAAGTTCAAACTTCTTAGCACCTAACTTACAGGGTGCTAGTGAAGGATAAATGAGATAATGCATGTAAAGCACTTGGCATATCGCCTGGGACATTTTAGGCATTCAATTAATAATAGCCATTATTACTTTTGTAATAATTATATAATTTATATTGTATCATTATCATACTACAATTATATTGTAAGTACCTACCCTGCGTCATGTTCTCCTACACGCTTTCTTCCTTGAGGGCCTAGAGCACTCCTCTTCCAAGTCTCCACATCCTTGTCCATTTCATTCAACATGAATTGCACCTGGAGGACCCTTCCCTTCAGTGTTTACCTGGTGAACTTCCCATCATCCTGCCTCATGGTTATCTCTGCCCGAGCAGGGTAACAGAGCAAAGTTCCATGGACAAACATTTCTCTTAGACAGCAGTGGTTACTTGGTATTGAAAAGATGAGGGATGAGCACGACCTGAATCCTTAGTGGCAGTAGCTGATGGCAGAGATCAAAGCTACCCTCGAGGCAGTGAGTCAGAGACACCAGGAAAGCTGAGAAGTGCGTGGGCCAGAGAACATCTGCCTGGGAGAATGGCTGCTCGTGCTGCCGTAGAGACTGGCAGGTCAGAAGGAGACAGGAGGACCAGCAAACAGGGTGTGCAACGTACCAGAGAGAGATTCCATTTGTCATTTAGTTAACAAACATTATTCATTACCCACTTCGTGCGGACGATTTAGCTATGAAAGAGGGGCTCGTTGTTTAGTGAGGAGTCAGATGAGTAAACAGGAATATGGGACAGTAGGACAAATATGGTAACAGCTGTGGCGGGGTGCCATCGAGTCCCATCCCCATGAATTTCAGGGCACAGTCACATGCAGCTCTGTGCCAGGCACTGTGCTGGGCGCTAAGGGCACAGAGGCTACAAAGAACAATGAGATGATTTCTGCCATCTAGTGGTGGAAGACAGCTATGTTAAAAAATGCCACAAAGGTAGTCAAATGTCACATGTCCCCAGACTGCCTCCTCTTCCACTTAAGGTGATAGGAGTCATTATCATCTAATTCCTCAAGCTAGAAGCCTGGATTTTATCTCTGACTCCAAGATTTATGTTTTAGATTAACTGTAAAACATCCTGTAGAGTATAGACTGGAGGCAGGGAGACCAGCTGGAGGCTGACGCAGTCATTCAGGTGAGAGATGGTGATGGTGGCCTGGATTCGGAGCTTTTGAAATGGAAGGGGATAAACTGATCTGAGCAATATTGAAGAGTAAGATTAACAGAATTTAGAGATTGATCAGATGTGGGGATGAGAAAGAAAGAGCAGGAATAATCCTCAGGTTTCTGGATTGGGCACCCAAGTTTGTGGTGCCATTTAATGAAATGGGAACTAAAGGAGGGAGAACAGTGATACGTTCTGGTTTGGACACATGTGTCTTATATACACATTTATGGGGAGATGTCCAGTAGGTGGTTGCAAAGTGAGTCGAAAGCTCAGGAGATTGATTTGGATTGAAGTGAAGACTTAGAAGCCGTTGGCATGCTGGAGTCACATTTACATGGGAGAGGATGAGATCTCTCAGACAAAGCATGTACCAATAAAAGTGGGGCAAAAATTCATTCATTCAGTCAATATATTGATTGAGCATTTACTATGTTCCAGGTACTGCTCCAGGTGCTAGAAAGGTAACAGTGAACATGGAAGGTACCTCCTACTGCTGGAGTAGATAGCCAGCAAATAAAGATACTGTAACATGTCAGACAGGAACGAGTGTTATGAAGGGAAGTGGAACAGGCTAAGGAGGCGCAGAGAGGGACAGCAGGTAACCAGGGAAGGCTCTCTGAAGAGGTGAACTTTGAGCAGATATCTGAATGATGTGAGGGATCTGAGAGGGAAGACTATTTCAGGCACAGGAAACAAATTCAAGGCCCTGATGGGGAAGGTGTTTGGAGTATTCAAAGAGTAGCGGGGCTGAGATGGTTGTAGTAGAGAGAGAAAGGCGGTGGTTGGGGGAGCCAGGGCCAGACCCTGGGGTCCCATGGGTCAGGATGAAGACACTGGATTTTATTCTATGTGTGATAGGAAGGCCTGGAAAAGTTTGGAGCGGTGGGAGGTGGGGGTAATGTACTTTGATTTACATTTTAAAGGATTATTCTGGCCTCTGTGAGGGAAACAGATTGTAGCAGGACAGGAGAGGAAGCAGGGAAACGACTCAGTGGCACAGGTGCCAGTGACAGTGACCTTCATCACAACATAAGCAGTGCACGTGGGGAGAAGTGGTCTGAACGCCTTCCCGCTCCTGATACATCAGGTCAGTAAGGTAAAAAGAGGTGCCAAGACACAGAGGGGAATTAGAAAGGAGACTTCAGCTTCAGTCTGCTGTGATACAAGCACACAGTCCCAGGGACAGTATCTGACCACTCTGTACTTCACTTTCATTAGCCCAGCATTAGACACACATGGAGTGCCTCCTGGGTCCAGGCCCCGCTCTAGGTGGTGGGCTTTCACCACCAAATGGAACTAACAAACAGCTTCAATCCTAGTAGGGAGAAAACAAGCAATTGTAAGAAGAAATGTTGCCAAAAAGTCCAGTCAGGGTACTGTCATAGAAAGTGACAAGGGAGAGGGTAAGGCTAGACAGAATGTGTAAGAAAAGCCTCTGTCAGGTGACATGGGAGGTGAGTCAGGAACAGGACCTGCACCCTCTGCGAGGTCTGCCTCCCAGCTTTGGTGCCTGTTCACGGAGACAATGGATGGAAAAGCACATCGACAGTGACAAATGACTGTCTTAACTTTGCTCATCTCTCCTCCCCATTACCCAAAATATACACCCATCATTTCCATTAAGACCTGAAAAAAAAAAGCAACTCCTTCTTTTGTGCTAGGAAGGCCTTAGGGGCACCACCTTCTCCAGCACCTGTCTCTAGCGGACTTCGCAGGATTACCCCAAGGATGCCAGACCTTCCACGAGCTCTTGGTGTCTAGAACTGCTGCCGTGTGGGATCCCGCAAACCATCATGGACCCGCTACCTCTTTTAGACTATGAACGCCCCCCGGGGTGGGCCCAGGACAGTGCGGGCAGAAGGTATCTAAGTAAGAGACTGTTGAAGGAGTAGTCAGGAAAGGAATGCCCCTTTTGTCTCCTTTCTCATCTCCCCATAACCTCCTTTCCTCTCTGTGCCCTCCCAGCAGCCCCACACGCCTTCCCAACAGGCCCAGGCAGCCGCTGCCCAGAAGGCCGTGCAAGGGTCCTGGGCTCCAGGGTGGGGTCTGGCCTAGCCAGGGCCCGAGTCAGCAGGCTTCTCCCACAGCCCCACCCTGACAGGCGGTGCCTCTGGCAGCAAAGTCATGGCCCTGATTCCTCTGTCTCCACGTTTAAGAACATCTCTAACTGCTCCTTGGATAGCTCAATTAGTAAAGTGAATATATTATATAAAGTCTAAAAGATTAAACTATCATCGTCAGCCCATAATTTCATGAAGAAGTCAGGGGACCGTATCCCTCTTATTAACTCTATAACAAATGTGATGAAAATGTTCAAATAGAATGTTAATGCAATGTTACGTGTAATTTTCCCAGGCGATTTTCTGCTGAAATATTTCTTTATTAATAGTAATTGAGGGTATAAATTATGAATGAGGCGATTTTCTCCTTTCAGTAGGAAAGACGTACTAATGGCAATAATTCTTTATAATAATTTTTGGGGATAGTGGGGCGGGGAGAGAGGCTAGTCTAAAAACAGACAAAAGCCCCTATCCAAAGTCTCCCTTGGGGAGACGATGCCTTTGCCACAGCCAACCTCTCTTTAGCTCCACATACCTCAGACCGCTCACAAATGAAGTCTTTGTTCTTCATCAATTTTCCAAAAATCTCAAGGTCTGTTTAAAGGGCTGGATGGAAGTTTTTGCCTCTAGTTCTGAAATGCACCAAGTTCTGAAGCCAAACTTTTCTGCCTAGAAACTGAACTGCCAACAAGACCAAAGCCAGGCTCCTCTGCCGAGCTCCCAGGCCCAGCCCATCTGCATCCAAGCTGCCTCATGTAGTATCCTGGAAAATTCAAGTAGGAATGGCCTCAGAAACTTCCCATCGAATCCCCTCACGCCCTTCCATAAATGAAAGAAAAAAAGGTAGGGGATGGGGGAATGAGTTCTTCCAAGCTACACAGCTTAGAAGGAGCTGGGATTCCACCCAAGTGACATTCTGCATGCCGCCTTCAAGTCGACAGCCTCCAAGCCTCCCCTCACTGTTGCTCTCCTGCCTTCACAACTCCGTCCTCACTTGTCCCCAGCCCGGGCATCCTCCTCCTCTTCCAAGACCCAGCTCAAATGCCGGGGGGCACCTGCGAATAGTGGGCCCATGACTCATTGGTCTTAGTTTCGTGGCCTTGGCTCCTTTCTGTCTAGGCTTGTCATAGGTCTGGACAGCACTTCAGGAGGGCAAGGGTTGCAGAGAAACACCTTGTAAATTCTGCAGAGTGGTTAGGCTAGCTAGGGTCCTTGTTCATGCAGAGACGTCCCATTTGGCATTTGCCCATCCATTTATTCAGCAGACACTAAACAAACATCCACCATGTGCCAGGCACCGTGCTATGCACAGGGGTTATGAAGATGAATTTATCCAACGAGATTTAAGATAAATACAGGGAGCTCAAGGTCACAGGTGGGAAAGACAAGAACAGGTGCACAAACACATATGTGAAATAAAACATGTAAATAATACCTACTTATTTTGCAGTAATTGTGTATTATTATTACTGGAATGTCTGTGGAACTGCCGGGTGGCCAGTGCGGCTGCAGCGCAGTGAGTGGGAGAAAGAGCTGGGGATGAGAGCAGGGAGGTCAAGGCAGGCAGGTCCTGCAGGACCTGTGGGCACGGTGAGGATTTCACCCTGACTGAGAGGAATCGTCTCTGGAGGACTCTCAGCAGAGGAGTGGCATCATGTCACCTACTTTGTTAACGGGGACACTCTGACAGATCACTAGTGGATGTGGGGACAGAGGACGAACCAGAATTCCGGCTGTGGTGACTCAGCGCCAGTTCCCTGTGGTGCCATTCATTGAGTTAGGGACACTGAGGTGTGATCACAAAGTCCGGTTTTGGATGAGTTGAATCTGAATCCGAGGGTCAAACGACATCTGGGAGCTCAGGCGGAGTCTGCAGCTTTTAGGGTGGGATTGGGCTCCCTGGGTGAACCAGGGACCCCTGGGCTTGCCCAGCGCCTCACATGCTGAGTTTCACCTTCTGCTCACTAGTCTTTCTTCCTGTTCGATGACAGCCGGTACGGGCTGCTTTCCCAGCCTCAGTCGCCAGCACCAGGTGGGCCATGCATCGGATGACAGTGAGAGTGCGCTGAATGAGCAAATGAATGAATGAAGGGAGGGCAGCCGCTAAAGCCCTGTGAGGCTATCCCTGGGGTCCTGGAGGCCACCTCTGAATCGCTCTGGATTGCTCCTAAACAAAGGCTCTTCCCTCCACCCTACCCAACCCCGGGAAGAGTAGGCTCTCTCCAAGTCTCCTGAAAGATCACTTGAGAAGTGTTGGTGACGCCCTCAATACCACTGTGGTCGGGGGACTCCTGGCGTCATTCACAGGGCTTCTCAGTCTATCACTGCTCGGAGGGCTTGGCCCTTCCCTGGAGCAGGAGAAAAGGTCCCCTTCAGTTCCAAGACTATGGCTGGGAGCTATGTGGCAGACTCTCGTCCCCACCTCAGGATCCTGTGCAGCTGGGACCCTCACCACATGCCCTTCCCTTCACCCTCCTGCTATGTCCTAACCCCCAATTGCTAGTCAGAAATGGGGTCACTGTAATATGCAAATCTTGTTTTGCTCAAAATGACACTCTTTCTGTTTAGACTCTTCCTAGCTCCCTAACCAGACTCTGTGAGCAAGAACATTCCACTTCCTGCGCCCTGATAAGGAACATTCACCCCCCCCTCGATCTCGTTCCCAAGAATCCAGATTTTAGGAGAGAAGCCTGACAAGTGCCTATGGACACATTCCAGTAATAATTCTCCATCGGCTCTTCTCTGCCCTTCACCATCTCTGGTTTCTCCTCCTCTTTAGACACAAGAACTTTAGCAGGAATATTCTAGGAGTCTTTGGCAGGGACCAGGGCCTGGGCCTGTATAACTAGGCTGACTCAGCTGCCCTTTTCTCAGCTGCCCTTAGAAAACAACAGAGGAATGGGATGGAATATAGAGCTACGTTAGTGATGCTCTCTGAGTGGCCATAGTGACCTCTTGACCGCAGGTCACTAGGGTGACCTCCAAGGGCATCTCTGTGTCTCCCCAAGCAGGACCCAGCCTCCAGAGATCTCTTCTCTCTCTTCTAGGGAAATCTGTCCATTAGCAGCTGTCTTCCAAATTAGGGTAATGTATGTGCTCCTGTACCAGACGTCCTCCTGTGTAGCAGCTGGCCCTGAGCTTCTCCAGCGTCTGTCTGGAGAAACCCCAACGTGGTCTCAGACCTCTGTCCCCCATTCAGTACTAGGTCATTTCTAGAAAAGGAAAGCTCAAGCCTAGCCCAAGGCAGCCTTGATAGGGAGGGGGAGATGGACCCTGGCAGCCAGGATGGAGACTCCATCTCCAGAGCCTGCCTTCTGGTCCCCTCCATGCTCCATAGGCTGGGACCTTGGAAACAGGCAGGCTTAGCCAGGGAGGGGCTGGAGACTTCATTCACTCCCTCCCTCCACACTTAGTCTTGGCTCCCCTGGGTACCCTCCTCCCACCTCGGCCTCCTTCCTTGTTGAACCAACAGCTCGATCTTGATCTCTTGAACTGGAAGGTCAACTCCAGAGGGACATTCTCTGAAAGCCAATGCTAATCCAGTTAGGGGCTGGGCTGGGCGCTGCACTCCCTCTGTAGGACCAAGTGCAAGTGAAAAATGCCAATTACCAGATGACAAAAGGGGTCCCTGCCTCTGGGGAAGGGCAAACTAGGGGGAGGGCCGGGAGGGGCAGAGTAACTGAACACCTTGCCGGAAATAGCTCCTATCAGTCCACTTAGGGAGCCATCAGCCCGGCAGATTTATGGGCAGCGTGTGCCCCTCTGATAGATCGGACTATTTAAAGGCAGCTGAAGCCTCCATTTATATCAATGTGGAGCAGAGAGGGAGGGCGAGAGGCTGGGAGGTGGGGAGTGAGAAGCAGCAGTGGGGGCCAGCCCCGAGGTGGGGTTTGGGACTAGTGAAATGGCTTTAGAGAAGAGGTTAGGCCGCTGGCAGGAGGCCTGGGTTGCAGGGTGTCTCCCAGATCAAGTCCCATTGGCACCCAGGGAGGGGCAGGGAAGGGGATGGTGTTCCCAGATTTTTCAGCAGCATCTCTTTCCCAGTCCTAGCCCAGCCTCTGTGCAAATCCCTCCAGCTGAAACGGGTGGCTCTTGCGAATACCGAAGTGGAACTCCTGATTGGATTTCTAGCTCTGCCCCGTCCTCCCAGCTGCGGGGCATGCTTGCCCTCCATGCAACCTTCCCCTTGCCTGGGCTGAGGGAGGAGGAAGGGGTAATTGTGTTAGGCTGGGGCATTAGCGCTGAGGAATGGGCCTGCTGCCTCCTGCCTGTGCGTCCCCAGCCTGCACTTCCTGGGGGCAGATTAAGCGGCTCCCGAGGCTCCCTCTAGCTCTGCCTGGGCCTTCCTCCCTAACTCCATTACTCCCTGGCGGAGGTGCTTGCCCGACCCATGGCGGTCCCTCTGATAATTCACCTCTCAGGAAACTCTGCCTTTCTGACCTCTCACTGCCTCCTTCCTCCCGCCCTCCCTGCTTTCTCCCAAGGCTTCCAGACCGGTACCCAACTGGTCTCATTCTCTTGGTTCAGTGGTAAACTGCTATAATTCACCAACTATTCCTAGGCACAGAACCAACATCTATCTGTCAGTTTGTTGGTTACTGGTTGATTAATTTACTCACTCATTCATTCATTCATGAATGCTGACTGAGCACTTTCTAAGGCCAGGCCTCATGGCAGGTGCTGGGGCTACAGAGTTGATTCAGGAACTGTCCCTGTTCTGGAGGAACTTACAATCTAAGGGGCAGGTGAGTAAGGGAATGACATGACCAGACTTGTGTGTTATAAGGCTCACCTTCACCATATGTTGTGTGAAGAATAGATCAGTGTGGATGAGAACAGAGGGAGGAAAACAAAAGTGTGATTCTCAACCTTGGCCACACAATGGAATTAAAATGCTGATGCCCAGGCTGCACTGAGATCAATTAAATCAGAATCTCTGGGGAGAGATCCAGGCTTCAGATTTTTTAAAAAGGCCCATCTAACTAGGGGATTCCAATATTCAGCCAAGGTTGAAAGGCTGAAAGGTTGAAAACCACTGAATTAGAAGGCAAAAGAGTTCAGGCAAGAGATGACAGTGATCTGAACATGGGGGGCAAAACAAGGTGGAAGGGAGAGGGGAATTTGAGAAATATGTATCTTTTAGCTGTTTTTAACAGTTAACAGTCTCTGGTCTCCCATTCATCCCCTATTCCCAGTACTCTCACCACTCTTAGCAGACGACCTCAATTCTAACTTCACAGAAGAAACTGGGGCCATTGGGTGAAACGCTGGAGACAGGCACCTGCTCTAACTCTTTGAGGGCCATGGAGTTCTCCCAGGAGAGGTATGTAAGAACTGCGGAATTGCCCTGCACCTAGTGGGCAGCTGTAAATGTGGGTCTCTAAGTCAGGATAGAGATATGAAGAGAACATTGAGATTTGGGAGACATCCGCTCTGGAGAACACGAGGGGCTGATGGAAGAAAAGGAGCCCAGGCACGAGACTGGAAGGAACAATCAGAGAGGTCAGGAAAGGTGGGGGTGGAGGAGGAAACAGACTAAAGTCGTCAGCTCCGCGTCAAGGCCATCCTGGGCACCTAGCAGTTGTCTCATTTGAACAGCACGACAACCTTTTGAAGTAGGTACCATTACCTCTATTTTACAGATGGTGAAACACGTTCAGAGAGGGCCACTTGCCTAAGGTGTTATTAGAGATTCAAATTCAGGAGCTAAGATTGGAAACAACATCTGTCCAACTCTAAGGGGTCTCTGCACTCTGTCATACTACAGGAAACAACAGTGACACAGAACCCAAGGTCAGAGAATTTCAAGAATGAGGAAGGAGTCAACAGTGTCGAATGCAGCAGCTCCCCTTCTTCCTGTACCTGGCCCCACTTCCCTGGATGACTTAGAAACAGGCACCATGAGGGCCAGGGGAGGGAAAGGCACCCTCAAGTCCTCAGCTGTCACAGGAAGGGCTCCTTCCTATCAGAACCACTGCCACCTCCTGCGGCAGGGGGCCCACAGCTCCAGGGGTCCTGCCTCAGCCTCAGCTCAGCCCAGCTACAGGAGGCTCAGCTCGCACAAGCCCACCCTGGCCTTGCCCTGGGGACCTAGGACCTTGCCAGGAAAATAGGGGCTGCCTTCCCTCTGCTCCAGCGCACAAAAATCCCTCCTAGTCACCAAAGTCCCGGCCTGCTGTCCCCTTCTTAGAGAAACAATCCCAGCTTCTGCCCACTCCTCTGGCCTTATGAAGTGCTCCATCCTCTGGGCTCCCATCACAGGCCCTCACTGCGCCTACCCCAGTTCAGGTCCCCAGCTCCCCAGGGCAGGGAGCAAGTAGAACTCCTGACTGGATCCCCAGCCCTCATCTGTGGTGGCACTGGATAAACACAAACAGATCGACTGGTTGGATGAAGCAGGAGAACAAAACCGTAGGTCGAGGGGACACGCAGGCGGAGGAGGGGAAGAGAGGGACAAGGCCCCCTTTGATTTCTAGTGGCCCAGGCAGTGGAAATGGCTCCCGATTTGCCAGTCACAGTTTCCAAAGAGCCCCCTGGGGGCGATACAGGGAGCTCCTGCCTGTCTTTTTGGGCTTCCTTGAGCTAAGCATGTTCCAGTCTCTTCCAGGAACTCCCCCCCCCCGCAATCCCCTGCAGCTGTCTGGGACCTGCTGAGCTGAGGCTGGGGCGGACACTGAGACGGTGGCAGCAACAACATGGCCGGGAGACTGAAGGCGCTCCTATATCTTTGCTCAGGAAATGGCCTCATAAAAGTGACAGGGAGACGCACCTATGGATGCTTGTTAAAGTTTTATTACTAATCACCTCCAAAGTCAGCGAGGCAGAGGGAGGGAGCTGGAAATGGAGCCATCAGGCCTGGGAGCAGGTGTCGGCAGGCAAGCGCTGCCACGTGGGGTGAAGCAGTCACAGGCCCTGGAGTCCCCACACTGCTCTGGGGCCACCTGGGAGAGGCATTCCTGGGTCCTCTCCCCCACTGGTGAAATTATACCTCCTCTTTGCTTCCTGTTTCTAGCAGGTCCCCAGGCCATGTTCACACCTCCTGCCCTGGTCAGATGGCACCACCTCTCACTTACATGGCCCTCCAGACAGGCCTCTTCCACTGCTTAACACAGCAGGGACATTCCTTTGGGATCTGGGCCCTGACCAGCTCCCTAATACCATTTTCCACCATTCTCCTTCCATGGTTGAACTGTTTGAATTTCCCCTCAAATCCACAGTCCCTGCCTAGAAAGTCCTTCTCCCTGAATGCGTTGTAAACATGTTCTTTTTTAAAGACTGGGCTCAAACATCTTCAGGAAGCCTTGCCTAACCTCTCGGGCTGGATTAGCTCCGTGCGGTGTCACACTGGTTTGCAATCGTCTGCTGTCTTGCACGTGTAAACTTCTCTGGGGCAGAATTCATGTCTGATTCATGTCTCCATGCCCGGGAGTCAGGCTTGGTGTCCCTCTTCGCTGGATGAGAGAATTAATGAAGGATTGTTATGATGTTTACGTTCCACGGGCCTCCTGCTCCACGAGGAGGGGTACGGTGTCAGCCTCACTGAGGTGACCCCAGTGCTCAAACAGAGCCTGGTAGAACAAGTATTGAATAAATGAATGAGGATTAAAAGAGATTCGGTGTGTGCAAACACTCTGAATCACTAAAGATACTACTTTTTCTGTTTTGTTCACAGTTTCCTTATCCATTTGGTCACCACCACTACCTCCAAGAGCCAAAGAGACAAAGGCAAGAAAGAATCTGAAGACGCTGGAAAATCTCGCGGCTATTTTCCCTGTTTGGGAAACAGCGCCTGCCCCTCCCGTCACACCATGACTCTCCCCCTTCCAACGTCTGAACCAGGGAGGGGGCAGACTCTTCCTTCACTCATCCCATCAGCCACCAACTAAACCTTATATGTAAGAAGCCCTTCTGTGGGCCAGGATCCATGCTGGTGCTGGGGACACCCAGTGATTTAGACCTAGTTCCTGCTCACCAGACATTCTCACCATGTGTTGGGAAGTGACACTGTCATCAAGTGGCTGCAGCCTTTTTCAAGGCCACCTCGCTCTGGAGCTTTGAGCTCTGCCAGGGCTACATGGGTGGGGGCTGAGAAGGACAGAAGCAGGGAGCTGGGAGGTGCTGGAGGAGCTGTGGTTCTGGTCTGGGGGGGCCCTTGGCAAGGCTCAAAGCCCTTCCTGCGGGGACCTCAGGCCTCACGGGGCTCTGCCAGAGAGGAGGCAGATATGGGGCAGCTTCACCGCGGTTCTCCGTACGGGCCCCTTCTTCCTGACAAAGCATAGGTCTTCACCTGTTCACTCTTGTCTTCACAGTGGGCAAATGAACTGGGTCAGATTTCTTCGGAAATTATGTTCCTGGGACAAAGACATCGGCATTGATGCAGAGAAGGAAGCATTCTCTCAAGTGGGCCAGGTCCCCTCCAGCCACCACCCCATGGAGCTAGCGGCGTTGGCTGGCAAAGCTTCCTCCTGGGCTAGGCAAAGCCCCCTTCCCTCTGGTCTCGCTCCCGTGAGTCAGGGCTGTGGTTCCTCTTCCTAACAGGTGCACCCCACCAGCTCCAGCCCCCACGTCCCCTCCTGGGCTGGGCTGAAGTCTCCCCTGAGCTGCCCCTGCTGTGCCCATGGGAGCTCTGCCCGGTCCCGTGGTGCTGCCTGCCCTCTCTCCCTCCTTCTATCTCTATATATCTGTCTAATGAACATTTCAATAAGCCGAGCACAGCTTTTTCCACTTAATAAGCAGAGTGCTGACTTCATTGCGGGTTTGCTCTTCACTTATCTGTTCAGGGCCTTAAATCATTCCCAGGAAAAAGCTTAGCAAAGGGAAACCTAGCATCCTGGCTACTGGCTGCTCCTGTCAGCACCTGCCCCGCCGGGCTGCGGGGAAGTCCTGCTTCCACAGAGCAGCGTGGAAGTGCGAGGAAAACTCCTGGGACAGCCAAGAGAATGCAAGGCTGAGGACTGGGGCTGGGGGATGTTGGACCCGTCACTGCTGAAGGAAGTTCTGGAGGCATGGTGGAAATGGCAGAGGAGGGCTGCCCTGGGTGTCCTGCCCTGAGCAGGGAACTAGGGGAGGGCTGGAAAGCAGGTGAAGCTCCACGAGGGACACGTTCTCAGACAGGCATCTGTGTAGGTTAGGCACTGGGCTAGGCTCTAGGAACGAAACGGTAAGCAAAACTGTCATTGCCTCTGTCCTCGTGGACTTGCTTCCCAGTAGGAAAGGAAAGCATGACACAAACAATTGCCTAAATGACAGCCGTGAGTGACAAGGCCAAGTATCCTGGGAATGAAAACCCAGGACCAGGGAAAGCTTCCCTTAGGAAATGAGGCTTAAGCTAAGGTCTGAAAAGATTAGGTTGAGGCAGGTGACAGATAACCTGGGAGAAACCAGAACAGTCCAATAACTGATCACTTTCACCAGGGCTATCACATGTTGTGTTAATCGTTACATGTTGAGATCATGTAATGTAGTGGCAGAGGACACAGGCTTTGGAGTAAGGCACATCTGGGTCTGAATTCTAGCTCTGTGAACTTACTAGCTGTGTTATCTTGGGGGATTCATTTAGCCTCTCTGTGCCTTCAAGTCTTCATCTGTAAATATACTCACCTCGCAGAGCTGTTGTCAGGATTAAACTTGGTACTCGATGTGAAGGATGTATATGAAATACCTGGCATATAGGATATGCAGGAAGTAGATGCTACTGTTAACAGTACTGTCATGTGTGTTTATTTCTTTCCCTAAACCTACCATGAGGACCTTGAAGACATAGACAAAGTCTTATACATTTCGTGTCTTGTTAGGGAGAAATGGAAGAGATTCTGATATTTCACATGGTGCCATAAATGAGCCCCAGGCACCCAGCCAAAGGTATGGCTTTCGGCACGCATACGTATACACGGCAGGGGACAGGCCATGGATGCTGTTCTCCAGTATCCTCCTAGAACTCACTGGCAGGAAGATTTCAGGGCAAAAGAGGACAGACTTAATTAAATGTGGACAAGTGCAAGGCAATGCCTTTTGTGATGAACACATCAAAACCCGCTCTCCAGCGCTCAACTCTGCATGGTCAGCCACGGTTCTGGCAAAGGACTTGGAAATCCTTCTTCATTTAGACAGTTCCCGAGGCTGTTGGCCAAAGGGCTAAGAGCACTGTGAACAGGATATCAAAGAAGAAGGAAAACATACTCCTTGAGGTGTCCAGCTGGAGCAGTCCTACCTGCAGGGCTGTGCCGTCCGTCCTGTCCTGGGGGAAGATCCAGGGGGTGTGAAACCTCCTGAGAAGGAAAAACTCAATGACTCACTGTCCAGTCTGGAAACAGGGAGGCTGCTGGGGGACGTGAGGGAAACCACAAACGGTGGCAAGAAGGTGACTAGAGACATATCATGAAATCCTGAAACTGTAGGCAGAGTGGGTTTGCTTTGAAATTTGAGCACCTTTGGGATGAATAAAGGTGGTTGCTATTTTATACAGTGGCCAGTGAACTTAAGAAATTCATTACCCCAAGTGGTGAGTCTAGGAGAAAACATGAATGAATTGGAAAGTCCTTGGACACATTCATGAAAGACCGTCACATATATCCCTTAATCAGGGTTTGTTCACTGAATGAATGAATGAATATAGTCACTCCCGGTTTTCAAGGTATCCCAAGTCAACGCAACAAATACTCACACTTTGCCTACTGTGTGCCAAGCATTGCGCAGGCTGTAAATCTAAACAGTTTCTATCCAGAAGCTTATACTTTTACAGGGGGAATAGAAAGAACACCGTTGACAAGGGAAAGACATAGTGAGTGCCATAAGAACAATGCAGGAGACGACAGGCACACAAAGGAGGGAGAGATTCCGCCAGGTCTGGAGTAGACTTTTTTTTACCCGAAATGGCCTTGAAGAACAAGCTGGTTTTTAGCAGGTGGAAAGGAAAAGAAAGGCATCCCAGAAAGAGGGAATGACAATTCTCAAGACATGAGGATGTGCAAAAATAAAGGACATGCTTAGGTAAGAACAGTACAGTGAGGACAGAGGGCAGGAGGAGGGTGGAGAAGAAGAGATGGTGGAAGAGGAGAGGAGAGTCAGGGGAGCAGCAAAGAGCATCTGGTCTACTCTGTGGGGGGCAAAAGCAGGGTCAGGGTTCCCAAGGCAAGGCCCTCATGATCCTATGACAACCAGGCCCTGAGAGGGAAAGGGGCAGACAGATTCTAGAAGCTCTCAGATTTAAGACTCCAAATAACTGGTGCAGAAAGATGTTCCTTCAGCTCAGCCCTAGGGAGATGCAGAACGAGGCCTCACAGTCCCCCATTAGCACAGAGATGGTCTTCACCACTTCCGGCCTTCTGGGGCCTCTTCTGGGGCAAAGACATTCAGCTCAGTCATGCAGTGAGCTCCTCGGGTACCCACTCCCTGTCCACCAGCATTTGTACTCAGGGAACTATGGCTAAAAATGAACACTAGGAGCAACCAGGAAGAAACAAGCCAGGAAGGAGATAAGCCGAATAGGTCCAGCCAGCCTGAGGGAGGGGCATTAAAAAGAGGGCAGGTTTACCAGAAGCCAGGTCTTGAGATAAGAAGCGGAGTCATTTGTTCACTCAGGTCATCATTAATTGACTATCGAGCATGTTTTATGTGCTAGGCACTGTGCTGAATCTAAGGAACTATAGCACCTTTCTTTAAGAAGCTCATAGTCTGGGCCGGGCGCGGTGGCTCACTCCTGTAATCCTAGCACTCTGGGAGGCCGAGGCGGGAGGATCGTTTGAGCTCAGGAGTTCGAGACCAGCCTGAGCAAGAGCCAGATCCCGTCTATACAAAAAATAGAAAGAAAGAAATTGGACAGCTAAAAATATATAGAAAAAATTAGCCGGGCACGGTGGCGCATGCCTGTAGTCCCAGCTACTTGGGAGGCTGAGGCAGTAGGATTGCTTGAGCCCAGGAGTCTGAGGTTGCTGTGAGCTAGGCTGATGCTATGGCACTCATTCTAGCCTGGGCAACAAAGTGAGAT
>CAUYSK010045276.1:0-36668 GCA_963575035.1 Avahi laniger | reverse complement strand
CATAGAAGATAGAAAGAAAATAAATGTATGTATGTGTATTTCCCGACAGAAGGGAAATTTCAGGTTCTTATATACATATGTGGTATGATCTCAGTGCCTGACATCCAACTACCGATAGCTGCTCCTCAATTTTCCATTCCCCTTTCCCACTATTTGTTCTTTTTTTGAGACAGAGTCTCGCTGTGTCACCCTCGCTAGAGGGCTGTGGCGTCAGCCTAGCTCACAGCAACCTCAAACTCCTGGCTCAAGCCATCCTCCTGTCTCAGCCTCCCAAGAAGCTGGGACTGTGGGACACACCATCACGCCTGGCTAATTTTTTCTTTTTTTAGTAGAGACGGGGTCTCACTCTTCTTCAGGCTGGTCTCGAACTCCTGACCTCAAGCGATCCTTCTGCCTCGGCCTCCAAGAGTGCTAGGATTACAGGCATGAGCCACTGCACCCGGCCTTCCCACCATTTTCCGTCACACTCTATTTGATTTCTCCGGTGGCTTCTAGCCCGATTGCCCTAGACTATACTAATTGCACCTGAAACAGTTGTGAGTTTATGTTTTTTTGTGTTATAATTTACTGGACAACTGTCTCCCACCAATAATCCGGTGGAGGGTTAATCCATTCATTCAACAACAATTCCTTGAGCAGCTACATGTGTCTTCTGACCATGTTCCTCTGTATTATGCGCAACGGCTGAGGGACTATTGCTTTGCTAAGGCAAATGCTCTTCCCCCAACCCATGGAGTGACCTTGGGCAAGTTACTTAGCCTCTGTGTGCCTCAGTTTCCTCATTGACAAAGTGGGGATGACCTCAGAAGGTTGTTGTAGGGATTATAGGAGATAATAATTCATGAAAGTCTTTTAACACAGTGCCTGGCACATAATACCCATTCAATAATTATTCGCTCTATATATGTGCCAAGGATTTGATGCTTCCCAGTATTGGTCAACATCCTGTCTTCCAAGGGGGCACATGGAATTACATGTGAAATTTGAATCTCCATCTTCTGCTTGGGAAAGTCCCAAGAAAGCACAGAGGCATCGAATACTGGTTTGACTGCGCAATAGGCTGCTGGGACCACCATGAGCCCCCGGGGGCCACCAGCCCTGCTGAATGGGGCGAGTTAACTGCAGATGGGCACAGCTACTTTTGGACGGTGGGGATGTCGTTCTGAGGCTTACTCAGGATATCATTCCCTTTTCTTTGATGCACTTGTTAGCAAACTTACTCTGGGGTTCTAACGGTTTCATTTAGCAAGTATTTATTGAGTGCCTACTATGTGCCAGGGCTGTCCTGACCATAGCAAATAGTGCAGCAGACAAGACAGACCAAGTCCAGTCTGCAGTAATCTCCAGTCCCACGGGGAAGAGGAATGTTCAGCAAATGATATGGCATTGATTAATTACAGTGGTGAGAAGGGACACAGATGTCCCAGAAGTCTCTCTACTTCCTCATTTCTAGAAATAGTGTAGGGAATTGGCACACAGGCTCTGGAGCCAGAAGTCTTGGGTTCAGAGATCTTGGCTCTACCTCTCACTTCCTGCATGATTGCAGGTGGGATCTTTAACAAGAAAAGATTTATTGGATTTTTGTGTGTCTTCTGTGAAAAGGCTATTGAGGACAATTGAGATTCTGCATTATGTCTATGGCCACACCACCCTGAATGCGCCCATTCTCGTCTGATTTCGGGAGCGTAAGCAGGGTCGGGCCCAGCTAGTACTTGGATGGGAGATACTGCATTATGTTTCAAAGCTAATTGCTTGGAAGCACTGTTTTATATGAAAAGTAAAGGAACTTTTGAAAATATGCGCACCAAGGTGTGCTTCTACTTTCGTAGGGTCTCTATAGTCTTTTACCCTGGTTAATTGGAATTAACCAGGGAAGTACTGTTTAGTGGCTTTATCATCACAAGCCTGGTAAGGTCAACCTTCTAGAACCTTTTAGAGCAAATATGTCTTACACCCCTAACCAAACATACAGGTTTGGGTTTTTTGGTTTGTGTTTTGATTTACAACACACATTTTAATACAGGTAGTTTCCTATAATGAACAGTCGTAGCTTCAAGTTTGTAAGTCACAGTCCTCACATCTATCAAAACAAATTTTCAATAGCACGAGAAAGAAGTTTGTCCCTCTTGGCAAATAGGTTTGACATCCTAGATTTACTGTAAATATTAAATGGTAACAGGAATGCATAAACTTGCCGATCTTCCCAACAAAAGCAAATCGTTAACTCAGTGCTTTGCATTGTCAAAATCAAAGAGTGTTGTGCTCTCTCTAGTGTCCTGCTATGGTAACATGTGGCTTCTAAGCATAATTTGAGGATACATGGGGCTTGCCATTTGTATTTTTATTTATTTATTTTTTTGTAGCAAAATGCTGTTTATTTGAGCATCTGGGTGCAGACAGGTGGAGGCCAAAAAGAGTATCCACCTCCATTTTTCTTCTTTCTTTTTTTCTTTATCTCCAAAATTCATATGCTGAAACACCTTCATTTTTAAACTATAATTCTATAGTGCAAAGCATAAACTTTCTTTATCATTTTAGGCAAATGATTATTTCAAGGCAGTGCACGATGGCATTTAATAAATATTTTTGAATGAGTCAATGAGAGGTTGAACGAATGAATGAATAAATACAAAAGTCTAGGGGTAAGTTAGACTAAAGCTTGCAGAAGGGAATTTGAAAGGGTTGAACAAAAAGGAGAGAGAAGGACTTTTGAGTTTAAGAGCGCCTTGTCCTCCAAATACTCCTCTAATCCAGCATCTTGGATTCTCAGGGTAGGGATCTCCTCTGCACAAAGCATTTGAAGAGCACCTATCACCATCCTCATGACTGCATCAGGTGAACATACACTTTCGAGACCCTCGCATTCGTCTCAGAGCAAGATGCAGGGGTCACCCAAGGGTCCAGGCTGGCTACCAGCCCTGTATCTTCCAGATGTCATTCGGAGCTGTTGTCACCCTCTGAAGAGGCTAAAGAAGCCGCCAGCATCATACATGGCACCCCAGAGCCAGGAGCTGTCATAGTTGCCAGCCAGCATGACTGAGGCATGACCACATCCCCAGGTAACAAATGCCAACAGGATGAGGCGTGGTTTTTAGCAAAAGCCAAAGAAGAGGCCATGCGGAAGGGGTTACACACAGGGCCCAAAGCCAGAGCAACAGAACACAGTGGCTGATAAATGCCTTCCACCCTTCGTCTGAGAGAGTGCAAGGCCTGGGGGTTTGTGGACTCTTCTGAAGATCTCCTAACCCCGAGGAGGGGGTTGTAGATCTGATGGTGACAATAATATTTTATATCTGTACAGTTATTTCTAGCTATATTGCCTTGGGAAAGTTGCTCATTCTCTCCATGCCTCAGTTTCTTCACCTGTAAAATGTGGAAAACAATTAGAGTAACCCACGCTGCAGAGTTGTTGCGAAGATTAAACAAATGAATGTACACAAAGCACTCAGAACAATGTATCATCTACATACAGTAAGTGTTAGCTGCTATTAATATTATTATTTCTGTTTTGAAGCTCAGAAAAGAGCCTTGTGGTCTCCTATCATTTCATAGCCATCTTGCGGATTAGGCAGAGTGGGAAGAAGGCATGATCTTTTCTTTACAGTGAGTAAACTGGCGGCGGCATTGGTGTCACCTGTATCTCCTGTTTCTCTCCTCCCCGTCTCTCAAGGGGTCTGTCTGGAGCCATAATAATGTCTGCAAAATTCCCTTGGCTTTCTCCCTGCTGCCAACTCTTTGGAGGCAGTGATTTCACAAAGAAAAGAAAAGAACCCCAAAGTCTCCAAAGAAACCTGCACAGTGTCTACCAAAGAATCAAGCAAAGAAACTCAAATGCCATTGCTTCAAGGCCAGATGGTGGCGGTAGTTTTCCGATCTGAGATTATCAAAAAGCGTAAACCCTGGGGCTACTTACTCCAGCAACTAAAACAGGGAGCTGGCTCTGGGCAGTTTCCACTACTGGCAATGTTCCTAAGGAACCAGTGCGGACACCATGACCTTGAACACCATGACCTTGCCCTTACTCCACCGAATTAACGGGCAGTGATTCTTTTCTGTGAATTTCCTCAGCAAGCATCAGCCCCCACCATTCAGATGGCCAAACTGGGCCCCTGTGGAATGAAAGCCGGACAACTCTGCTTTCCAATCAGTTCAGGGATACCAAATCCAAATGCAAAATACTAAGTTCAAATTTGATTCAAATCATACCCAATAAATATTGCACGGGATATACTTACACTAAAAAATTATTCAACTGAAATTTAAATTTGACTGGGAGTTCTGTATTTTATATGGAAACCCTACTTCTGCGCTACTTTCATTAAGCCATTTGTTTTAGGCAGTAGAACAAAAAGAGAGATGCTAGATTGTGCTAGCTCAGCGTGTGAGCTCTGAGGTTAACGTACCCAAGTTTAAATCCCGTATCTACCATTTTCTAGCTGTGTGACATTAGGTGAGTTATTGACCCTCTCTGTCTCTCATGTGTAAAGTGGAAAGAATAACTGTACTGTCCACACAGGACTTTGTGGTGGATTAAATGAGATAATGCCTATAAGGCACATAGTAGGCAGTTGGCAAATGACACTACTTTTCGCAGCACTGGATATGCTAGGAATATCATGTAACTGATGCCTGAGCATTCAGGTTCACTTCCAATCATCCCTTAGTTTTCCATTGTCATTTGCTAGCAATTCCTGACCCCTCACAACACACAGGCACAGATGGCAATGACCTCAGTAGAACCATGTTCAATAATGTTCTAAATGCTAAGCCCTCTCCCCAGTCCTGGAGTAATGCAAAGAGCTCAGGGCTGATAGATTCTAGTTGCTTCTCAATACCCATCTTCCCTTCTTACCTAATAAAAAACAACATTCTAGCTGGTCACATCACAACTCCCCTCCCTCCCCCACCCCCCCCCCCGCCTCCCGCCAGCTAAATGACTTCATTTCCCAGCCTTCCTTAAAGTAGTTCTGACCCAGTGACCAAGTCCAAACCAATAAGAAATAAGTTGAAGTATTGTGTGGAACTCCTGGGAAGGGCTTCTCTCTTCCCCTTCCTTCTTGCTGGCTAGGATGGTGATGTGATGGCTGGAGCGCAAGCAGACATCTCAGACGATGGGGTTCCTGGAAGCCAGAGCCACAGTGGACTCTGGGTTCCTGAAATTGTAAAGCAGTTAAAAAAATCCTCTACTGACCACCAAGTCTGAGAAAGAAAAGCTTTTATCTCATTCAAGTCTCTGTTGTATGTCCCCTCTCTGCACCTCAATTTTCACATCAGCAAAATGGCGGGGGAATAAATTCGTAAAAGTAAAGCAACTTCCTCATTCTAAAGTTCTCTGATTCCAATCAGTCTGGCATGTAAGCCTTCCATAGCATGTATTCGGAGGGTCATTCTCCTGAGATGGAAGGTGGGCTGTGGTTGTCATGGAGATGCCCCAGAGGTGCTGCTTGGTGCCAATTTGCTACGGAGAAGATGGTCAATGACAGTTTGCTGAACAAACAACTGAAGGAACCCATGACAGGAAGGAGTGCTCAGACTGGTCAGAAAGCCACTAGTGGGCTTTCTAGCTGATCAGAAGGATGGCAGCCTTGGTCCCCGCTAGAGGAAGCCATTGGTCCTGCCCAGCCTCGGGAACCACGGAATGAGCAAAGTAAGTGTTGGAAGTGGGGGAATTTCTGATGCAAGAAAACCAGACATGGCTCAAACAAGACCATAGGCAGAGATGCCCAGATGAGGGCATTCTGCGGCACCTGGCGCCATGGATCCTGCAAGTACAGCCCAGCCAGGGCCCCTGCTTGCGGCACCAGGTGAGGCTTCCCCGGCAGGGGCAGGGGGAGTTTCATAGAGGGCTGGAGTTTCAGGTCAAGGGAAGGGTTTCATTGCCCAGGTGGGTCTAGGCCCAGGAGCTGCCTCTCCCAATGGACGTCTTCTCTCCTTGGAAGTTCCAGCTATATTGTTTTAAGAACAATGTTTATTCAAGACTTGGCAAACTCTTTCCAGAGAGCTAGCTGCCCGTTGGCTTCCCTTTCTACACAGGAGCTGCGTGGAGCCATTGGAAACAGAACTTGGAGTCAGGCCTGCCACAGCGATACAGGAATGTTTCTGTGCGTTTCTCTCTTTTTCCTTTCTTTTTCTAAAAAAACATATTTCGTTTCTTTTCTAGCGCAGGGACTGTTTCCCCTGCTGCCTCCCCACCCTCAGTCCTGATCACCCGCCGCACTATTTATGTCCTTGTCCAGGATCCCAGCAGGAAGGGGGACAGGGCTGCCAGCAGATCCCCCTGGGATTCCCATTGATCCTCCGTGTCCGCGACGCCGGAGCCGCGTCCTCCTCTCAGAGCCCTGGACGTGCTGCCAGGCAGGGCTGCCGCCGGCGAGGTCCCGAGCGACACACAGGGCCCCGGAACCCTGGGATCCCAGATGCGCTCTCTCTCCACAAGTGAAGAACTCGAAGAGATTTTGTTCAGACTCTGAGGCCGTGGCTGCACAGGGAGCCTCCTCAGGCAGGAAAGCAGGGGAACCGTGGCTGTGCTCTGCAGCCCGGGAGAGACAGTTAGCCAGTGGTAGCGCCTCGGAGTCTGGCGCCTGTCTACCCACTGAAGAAACCGAGGCCCGGAGAGACTGTCTTAAGGTCGAAGAGCATTCCAGACGACTCCGCGGTGAAAAGGAGTGAGCCATTGACATATGGAACCGCATGGGTGACTCTCAGAACAGCCACGCTGAGTGAAAGACGCCAGACCAAAAGGGCACGTACTCTACGGTCCCATTTATAAAAGTTCTAGAAGGTGTAAATTAATCTACGGTGACAGAGAGCAGGTCAGTGCTTGCCCGGGATGGGACGAGGGAGAGGGAGGAACTGAGAGGGGGATGAAGGAACGCTTTGGATGTGAGCTCTGTCCATGGTCTTGACTGCGGGACGATTTCACCGGGACAGAAACGTGCGGTTTTTTGTATGTTACATATACTCAATAAAGCTGTGAAAAACAAAACTCTTCCACAATTGACTCCAGCCCCTTGCCCCCAAGCAGCATTCAGGTAACAGATAAAGGCTCTGACTCCAGTCTCTTGGAACTTACTAGCTTCTGATTGGGAGGGTTTTCCTCTCCCAAGCCACCATCTATTAATGTGCTGTGAAGAATGACAAAGTACTACAAATTTAGCAGCTTAAAAACACCCATGTATTATCTCCTGATTCTGGAGGGTCGAGAACTTTTGCAGAATTTCACCACGCCCTCTGCTCAGGGTCTCCCAAGGCTGCAACTGAGGTGTCAGCCAGGGTTGGGGTTTTTTTTTTGAGGCTCGAGGTGGCAGAATTCATTTCCCTGCAGCTGTAGGACGTAAGGCAGGCAGCTTGCTTCTTCAAGACCAGTAGGAGACAGAGTCTCTTCAAGATGGTCCTTTAAAGGGCTCGCCCATCCAGGATAACCTCTCCTTGATTAATCCAAAGTCACTTTTGATTTTATAATGTAACCTAATCACACGAGTGGAATTCCATCATATTCTCGGTCCACTCTCATTCAAGGAGAGGGGATTATGCAGGGTCCACACACCAGGGGGCCGGAATCTTGGGGCTGTCTTAGAATTCTGCCTACCTGCTATTCTAGCTACATCTATCCAACAACCCACAAGTAAACAAGTAAATCAGACCTTACAGATGCCACGTTAGGGAGAATGGCAAAGCAGCTCCGAGTCACAAGCCGGTGGCACCCTCACCTCCCTGCTGCTCACCTTCACTTTCCTTTGGTTTGGAGTTATAACGAGGTACAGTGGTTCCCCCGTATCTGCGTTTCACTTTCCAAGATTTCAGTTATTCACGGTCAACCTCTGTCTGAAAATATTAAGATAGTTTGAAAGAGAGAGAGAAACACCAAATTAATGTAAATTTTATTACAGTCATTGTTATAATTGTTCTATTTTATTATTAGTTATTATTGCTAATCTCTTACTATGATTAATTTATAAATTAAACTTTACTATAGATATGTATTAATGTGTGTCGGAAAAAACATATACTTTGGGTTCAGCACTATTCGTGGTTTCAGGCATCCACTGAGGGTCTTGGCACATATCCCCCAGGAATAAGGGGGAACCACTGTATTGCATTAAAGAACACCCCCATCTTTCGAGGGATCCCAGGCCCCTCGGCTGGCTTGGAGTTGGCCCTGGAGCTGCCACCTAGACAGCAGGAGATGGCAGGACCTGGGGAGCCGATCAAAGCTGGAACAGCCCTGGGGAACGCAGTGACATTTCTGGAGATCAATGAATACAAATGGCCAATTTTGAGGAGCCAGAAGTGTGGCCGGAGTTTGCAAATAAGGAGCCCCAAGTTTGCAGTCCAGGAGATGAGAGCAAGGAGCACAGTTTGGGAGTGAACAGGTGGCGAGTGAGTGGTGGGCAGGGCAGCGTCATGACTGTAACCAAAAGCTCAGCATTTGTCCTTGAGGCTGCATCAGAAGCACGAGGACAAGTGATTGGGGAAAAGGAAAGAGAGATTTACTAATTTTTCCCCACTTAAAAATAATAATAATACATTTAAGGAAAAAAAGAGGAGCATATTTTGCATACTTTTGTGTAAATGCTTTGTAATTGAAAAACACAATATTGTGTAAATGGGTTTTTTATAGTGTAAAGAATTTTGTGGGGGTCCAGTCCATGATAGGCCTTCTTACCACAGTTTGATGTGTGGCCATGACATTTCTAGGTCGAGTGACAGAATCTGGAGCTGGGGAGCAGGGAGGGGGGTGATTTTGTTCCCAGGGGACATTTGGCAAAGTGTAAAGTCACTTTTGGTTGTCATAACTGAGGGATGGGGTGCTATGGCATTTGGTGGGTCGCGGCAGAAACGCTGCTACCATCCTGCAGTGCACAGGACAACCCCTGACGTCAGTGGTGCTAAGGTTAAGAAACCTGCCCTAGAACCCCGGTGTTCACACCCTCCTGATCAACAAGTGCCTGAGGCATTTGCTAACTAAGAGCCCAAACCCTGAGCAGAATGTATCCAAGTTTCCAGGGAATAGGCCTGACCAAGACTTTGAAAGCCTCTAGAGATGACGGAGCCCACACATACCGTCCTTCTCCCTGTGAGACCGGAAAGATCACACTTCAGGGGGTGGAAGGGCCACATTGCCACGCTGGAGTCGAGATCAGAGCTCAGACTTCCTGCTTTCTAGCGGAGTGCTCTTCCAACCACGCCACAAATGTTATGGGGCCATGGTTATGCCTTCCCTTCCCGCCACTGTCAGAAACCCACATGCTGGGGTGGGGTTGGGTGAGGAGACCCGCCGGCTGACCTCAGGACAGAACCGCTGGGCCCAACACTTGTCAGAGAAGCCAGTCTTAGGTGGGTCCCCTAGAAGCTGAGCCTGAGACTGGGAGCTGTGGGCATGAGGTGCACTGAGCAAGAGCCCTGGGAAGAAACCAGAAAGGGAATGAGAGAAATAGAGGAGAGAAGGACCCACAGCGGGCCCTGGAGCATGAATTGGCTCCCAGGGTCTGTCCCACCTCAAGACAGAGGAGTGGGACATCAGCACCCCTGACTACCGCACCCCAACAGCCACAGGCAGCAGCCTAGGGGACCGTGGGAAGGAGGGCCGTGGAGAGCTGGGCCGGCTCCTATCTGCCGGTGAGGCCAACTGTGCACATCTCTTCCCAACTCTGTGGGCAGTGACTTCGTGTCGGTAGCTTGAAATTGGCCGAGGGATGGATATTTACGCCACAGAAATTGGCAAATGCTGCAGATGGGGTGTTTTTTTGGGTGGGCCATTTTCCCAGCATGCCACTTCGGAAGGGGTGTATAGCTCCCAGGCAGTGGCTTTAATTGCTCAAAGGCAAATGCCAGAGAAGACTACAGGTGTGGGCTGTTAGGCACAGCAAACAGGTGGGGCAAAGCCTAACCAGAAACTGCATCCCAGCTGCTCAGGTCTCTGGTTCATCAGCACATCTGTCCCCTCCCCAGCCATTTCAACCAAGGAGAATCTGCACTGCTGGAGGGCACACGTGCACCTTACTAGCAGGGATTGTGAATTAGAGCGACCATTGGCTCCAATGCCTGCAGTTGGAGTTGCTTTCTAGCGAGAGGCTGTGCCATCTGGTGAGATGGGCAGGGAGCCAGGGAGATGGCGCTGCATCCTGTCCGCACGTCTCCTGGCTAAGACCGGGCTGCTCCTCGCCCCGAGCCCTGCCTCCTAGAAACACCCATCTGCACTAGAGCTGGGTCAAAGCGTGTATTCTGAGAGCTCTTCTTCCTTCCCCCTTTTGGAGTGTGGTTCAGGACCAGACTCTGCATTTAAAGACAGGCTGTGACCATGGGGACTGGAGATACTGCAGCTGGGGGTTCTGTAGCCGAGCCACACCAGACTCACAGCCTCACACGCGGGAACCTGGGCACTCTCAGTTACCTGCCCTGGCGAAGGCTTTCTCCAAAGCACTGCGGAAAAGAACAAGGGTTGTAATCAGAGCCCTGGGTGGGAGGCACTCTCACCGCCCTATGAGATTTTCTCACCAGCCCCGAGAGGAGCCAGGAGGAGTCTGGTACCACCCCGTAGGCAAAGCCAGAGCCGGGAGGGGCGAGTGGAATGAAGGGACAAGAAGCCATGTGCCACTTCACACCCATAAGGATGGCCGGAGTCAAAAAGATGGACAATGACAACGGGTGTCAAAGACGTGGAGAAACTGGAAACATCGCTGGTGAGAGTGGAAAATGGTGCAGCCACTTTGGAAAAGAGTTCGGCAGTTCCTCAAAAAGTCAGCATTACCGCGTGACCCAGCAATTCCACTCCCACATATGCACCCAAGAGAACCGAAAACATATGCTCATGAAAACCCATGTGAACACAAATGGCCACGGCAGCATCATGCACAATAGCCAAAGAATGGAAACCATCCAAATGCCCATCAGCTGATGAGTGGATAATCAGCACGTGGCACAGCCACGCAATGGAATGCTGTTCATCCACAGAAAGGAAGTGCTGACACACGCTACAACACGGATGAATCTTGAAAACGTTACGCTCAGGGAAAGAAGCCAGACACCAAAGACCAGGTATTATACGATCCCATTTGTAGGAAATGTCCAGAATAGGCAAATCCACAGACACGGAACATGCATTCGTGGTTGCCAGGGGCTGGGGAAAGGGGGCAGTGGGAGTGACTGCTAACGGGTAGAGGTTTCCTCTTGTGGTGATGAGATGTTCTGGGATCAGATAGTGGTGACAGCTGCACAACCCTGTGAATATACTAAAACCTTTGATTGTATCCTTTTAAAGGATGAACTTTACGGTATGTGAATATGGTATGTGGTATATCTCCATTTTTTAATGGGTGTGGAGGAGCCATGTGGCAGCAGCACCCTGATGGTCTCCAGAGAGGGCTGGAGGCCAGCTGGGTGGAGCTGATCAGGAGAGCAGGAGGCTGGGTGGGCAGGAGCAGCTCTGGGTGGGCAGGAGGCTTTTGGCACCTCCGTGAGAGGCGGTCACTGGGGATGAACGGGCAGGCTGTTCATCTAGGACAAGGAACACCCTAAACCTCATCCACTGTCCCCCTCCAGCCCCTCTAAGCCTCTTTTGGTTCCTCCTTATTATCTTTGTAGAACATTCTCCCCCCAAGTCCTGCCTTGCCCCACACTCCCCTTCGCAGCACAGCTGGGCTAACTCCTGCTGGGCTCTCCAGCTTTGGACAATGCCCCCCCTCCACAGTGGCAAAGACAAACAAAGTAGTGAAACCATTTTATTCGAACAGCAGGGGCAAGGGCTGGGCTCCATTCTGATTTGGGCAGCTGTCACTGGGATTCTAGAGGGAGAAGGAAGGAGGGGAGAGCCAGAGAAGTGGAAAATTGCAAAGGCTGGTCATTGTGAACGAGGTGAGACCAGCTGTGTCCACCAGCTGGACACCCTTAAAGTCACAGACCCTGGGGGCCACAGGCCTTGCCCTCCCTACGGAATACATGTTAGAGGAATGGCTTTCAGTCCTGGAGAAGACACCCTGAGCTGCAGCAGACACACACACACACACACACACACACACACACACACACACACACACACACATCTCCCAGGGCCAGAGGAAGGACGCACAGTAGGGAGCCTCCTATAGCAAATGCCCTAAGAAAGGGGCCAGGGGCTCTGCTGGGTGTCGCTGTGACAGTGGATTCTCCTCGCAGCCTTGAGCCTTGTCAAGCCAGCGTTTCTACGGGGCTGGGGTCACCCTAGGGACGTGGCCTTCTGCTGCCAGAAGCCACGCTAGAGTCTGAACGTCTCTTAGTGCAAATGTTTGGATGGAGACATTATCGGTGGAGGGTTCTGCTGTTCTCACCAGGGACCCTTTTCCTGGCCCCTGACCCCAAGATGGTCCCAGCCCTGGGCTCCCTGTGCTCCCTGTCATAACTCACATTTGGTGTGTGTGTGTGTGATCACATGTTGATAGAAAACTGCACGTGGCGTGTGGCTAGAGGCCATGTTTGTCCTGTCTGCTGCTGTATGACCAGCAGGATGGGGTCAATACTTAATAAATCCTCAATGAATGAATGAATGAATGCCTCCCAAGTTAGAAGCATCTAGCAGAAGGAGGATTTAGGTGGGACAAATGGGAGAAATGAGGGAAAGTGCAAAGCCAAATAACATGGGCACCCCACCCTCCCTGGAGTCACGGGAAAGGGGGTTGGTACCCACACGCAGCAGGTGATGATCTGAGGGGCGACGGGAGCTGTCGGCCTTCGTACCCCACTTGGACTTCCGCGCTGTGGGCCGCAGCTCTGTGCAGGCCTTTCCTTGGACGTGGGAGTCAGGGGGCTTAATTCCACACTGCACAGATGACCGGAGCTTTCTCCCACCCTCCCTGCCTCTCCTGCTATCACGCTGTTTCCCCCAACAAGCAATCGGTCACTTCAGTCACTTTAGAAGATTCAGGATTAGCGAGAGAATAAGCTCTTTGAGGGAACCCATCAGGCTGACAGGCGGACATCAGTCAAGGCTCAGAACCTGAGAGAACAAATCTTCGGGAAATTGAATAGCCTGAGCCGTGCACCTTCCGCTTCCTCTAGGGGCAGGTGGTGGACAAGGACTGATGAAGGACACCGCCTTCCCGCCGTCTCTGGGTTTTAAGCCCTTTTTGCAGGGAAGGCCTGTCCAAGTAATTAACAGAAGTAATTAGGGGTCAGATGGCCACGAATGGAAATCACTCAGCGGCCAGCACCGGTGCCAAGGCTGGCGGCGCGAGGAGGGGAACGGCTCAGGGAGGGGAGGAGGCGGCCGCCACTGCCCGGCCAGACGTGGAGACCTGACTGAGGGCCTTGCTCTCCCAGGCTCTCAGAGCAAAGGCAAGGCACAGGGCCTGGGGGTTTGCAACTAAATTCAGCAGCCTGAGCTACGACAGGGATGGACAACTGCCAAAGGAGGAAATGCCGTAAGTGGCTCTTGACATTGCTGCAGCCCTGGGCTCAGAATTGTGCCCTCTGCAAGGCAAAGAGGGATTCTTCTTTAATGCATTAAGTAGGAGTCTTGTAAATCCTTCCTCAGCCATATTTCTCGTGGATTATGGATGGCTTTCAAATCCATGAAAGAATAGGATATTTATCACCCAGTTATCCCTCTATCTACAATCCCCCCACCCACCCACCCATGCACAACTCACCCCCCGTCCATCCATTCATCCATCCACGTACTCATCCATCCACGGCACAAATATCTATCAGGCTCCTGCCAAACTCAAGTCATGTCTAGTATCTGGGCATACAGGGTAAGCGAGACAAGCATGGACTGTGCTCTTGCAGTTTATAGTCTAGCAATGGGCAGCCATATACAAACAGGCAAGCAAAACCCAAGCAGCCCACACAGTCATGAAGGTAACCAAAGAGAATGACAATGCATTAGTCAGAGTTCTCCAGGGAAACAAAACCAACTGGAGAGAGAGAGAGATAGATTGATCCAACAGAGGGATTTATTAGGGGAATTGGCTCATGGATTAGGGAGGCTGAGAAGTCCCACAATAGGCTGTCTGCGAGCTGGAGACCCAGGCAAGCTGGTACCTGGCTCAGTCCGAGTTTGAAGGCCAGAGAATATGGGGGCTGCTGGTACAAGTCCTGGAGTCCAAAGGCCAGAGAACCTGGAGTTCTGATGTCCAAGGGCAGGAGAAGAAGTCCCAGTTCCACAAGAGAGAAGGGAGCAAGTTCACCTTTTCTGCAGCTTTTTGTTTTATGCTGGCCCTCAACTGATTGGACAAGTGTCCTCCCACGTTGAGTGAGGGCTGTCATTTCTCACTCAGACCACTGATCAAATGCCAGTCTCTTCTGGAAACACCCTTACACACATGCCCAGAAATAATGCTTCACCTGGGCATCCTTAATCCAGTTAAGTTGACACCTAAAATTAACCATCACCGAGGGTGGCAGGTGAGGGTTTCTTCGGCTGGGATGGGCAGGAAAGGCCTCTCCGAGATGGTGACCTTTTAGCTGAGACCTGGGTGCCAAGAAGGAGCAAAGGTCTGGGGGAAGAGCCTCCCAGACACGGGACAGCAGGGGCAAGGGCCTCTGGCTGGACCAGGCCGGGCCTGTGTAAGGAGCCAAAGGGCGTGAGTGACGGGGAGAGGCACGGAGTGGGCCAGCAATGCCGGGACCCCAGGGCAGCATCGCAGAGCCTAAAGGGCTGCTGGGTGAGCCGCAGGCCCAGCTCGGCTGCCCCCTAAATACTGAGGTGGAATGTGCATCTCCTGTTCTCCTTGGATATTCTGTTACTCTACTCTTCTAATACTGTTAGAACCAAACACTGTTGGAACCACTTTAGTGGTTGCGGGTTTTCGAAAAGGTCAAACACAATCAACTCGGGCTTGGGCCCCAGCTTGGTCTCTGCCATGCCTCCTCCCTCCCGTGGGCTTACTTCCTTAAGGGAGGCCATGTGATACGGCCCTCTGCAGACTGGGAACTGGCAGGTGCTCCTCCGTTCTGCCACCCGGGTCTCCGCTTGGTACTTAATGATGGGTGGCACCCACTAGCCCTGACCTCATGGAGTTTACAGTCTAAAGGGCACCTCTGGGGACAGAGGATTCATGGGGAGGAGGGGAGACGTGCCGTGGTGCTGGCACCAAGCCCTGGTGGAGCCACAGGCTTGTAAAAATGTGAGTGGAATCCACAGCTTCTTGGTCACCAGCAGGACCCTGCAGCCTCCCCAGCAGACAGGAAGGAGCACAGGTGCTGAATGGCTTCAATGTCCTGTCCCCCTGAGCCTGATCTGGGGTTCACTGGGAGACGGAACCTGATTGCTCACATCGATGAACCCGAGCGGAGGAGGCTGATGAAAGGGAGGTCTTGGTGTTCAGGGAAGAGACCAGAGAGCCAGGGAAACTGGGGAGATATTGGTCTGTCCTAAGCCTGGGCTAGGGACTAGGTCTGACCTCCCGGAGGTGTCATCGTCCCCATTTCCATGAGAAAGTGTGGCCCTGGGAAGTGCATAAGGGCTGAAAGGACACCCATGAGGGCACCTCCAAGGGACTGACAGTTTAGGATTAAACACCTGGGCAGGCAGGGATGACTTGAAGGGGAGTCCCCCAAAAAGCCATAGCAGGCCCACTTGGAGCCACAATTTAAAGTCTGGATGTGTGCCACACTGCCTAGGGTCGGGATGAGCCACCAGAAGACACCCTGGGTGCATAGTGGACGCCAGTTAGGCTGGGCCCCAGGAATGCTCGGTGTCTGTGGGGTGGAGCGTGGAGTGTGGGAGGAAGCACTTTTGCAGGGGTGAAATCTCGCACTCAGGAGGTGGGATGACCAGGACAACATCATTTGGGTACTCATGTGGCCTCATCTGTATTCCTAGGTGAGTGGACTCTGGGGATGTGTGGGTCACACGTGCAAAAGCAGCCTCGGACATTTGCATAGATTCACAAGCACTGAAGTGTAGCTGGGTCATTAGGCCAATCACGGGGCGCTGGGGACTCATTATCAATAGTGAACACGAGGACTGAGGTCTTCAGACCGCTGGCTCTCAGTTCCGTCATCCCGTGCCGGGATTCGGGCTCTGATGCTGCGGTCCTCCTGCAGCTGCACCCTCTTCCGTGCACCTGCGAATGCTCAAGGAGGCACCGCCAGGACTCTGGAGGGGGAGGGCAGGGAACCCACGTTTGCTGGGAGCCTCCTCCTTGTCTCGTGTGCTCTCGTCAGCTGTGCCAAGAAGTCAGTGTTACTCCCTTCCACAGAGGGGACCCACAGCAGGGCCAGGGCCACTGAGTTGTGGGGACAAAGTGGACGCTCCATTGGAGGGTCGGCCCCCCACTGCCCGGCGGCTCCTCGGAAGACGGGTTAGCACATGACAGCTTCCCTCTGTGATTATCCACAATCAGGCTCAGAGCGGGGTGAGGGCCCCTGCACCAAACATCAAACTCAGAGAACGGCTCTGGGAAGACACGACGCCCAGCTCAGGTTCCAGTGGAACTCCGGAGGGCAAATGAGTTCACGACACACCCAGTCCTGAATCTGGGCGTGAAGTTTTACCAGCAAAGTACCCTGTATTTTTTCCAAGGCCAAAATATAACAACTCACACCCTGGAAAGGTATGTTTTAGAAAAAATAGATTGCATTTGCAAACAGCAGAGAACAGTGCTCTTTTTTCATTTTTAAAAAATCTTTTCCACGGAAAAACAATTTAAAGCTTGGATATGTGTTTATCGGCCTGGGGACGCAAGAACAAAGCTACCTTGTTGGTTGCAGATGAATGAAATCCACAGGGCTTTGCTTTGGGGAGGTTTCATTGCACAGGGTTCCAAAAGACCACTTTGCAAATAATAAATTACTTAACCCTCAAGGCCACTAGAGGCCACTAAAAAGTTTAGAGTAGAGCGAAGGCACAGGGTTGGTGGCTGGCTCGGTTAGTGATGGCAGGATGTTAATGGAACTCACAGTCCGGATGTGCTCTGGGTCCAGTTAAATTTAATAGGGTTGGAAAAACCACCCTCCCCCAGCCACTGACTGCGTCTAGAATTCATGGCTGTAGCCTCGGCCACCTGAGGCTGTAGAGACCCTGGGTGGGAGGAGGAGGAGAGGCAGGGGAGGAGGGGAGGGGGAAAGGGAAAGGTGACGGGGAGGGGGAGAATGGCGGGGTGGCAGCGGCAATAGCAGCGTGGACATTCCGTGCACACCCTTCTCTGTCACTGGGGAGAGCAATTGTGCCCACGCATTTCCCAGCCTTCCTTCCAGTAGAAAGGCTGGTGACCAGCACCACAGGGCAGAAGTGGTATTGGGTCCTGAGGCCAGAGCCAGGGCGAGTGGCCGTCCTTTGCTCCCTGCTGTGGTACCCAGGCCCACCTGTAACATCCGCGGAGCCAGGAGTGCAAATACCCTCCACACATCTCTACCTAAACATTTACAAGTCATGAGTGAAGATAAACTGCTAAAGAAAATGTTCTATCCAGCTACTTTGACAAAAGTACTCTCTTCATGACTTAAAGACCAGGGTCACTTGGTATATTCTAGAATTCCTGGAAATATGCACCAGAATAGGTCAGTGTGGCGACAGCTGAGCTGTCCGAGACCTCCCTCCCTTCCCTTGCCCCTCCCCCCAGCTCCGTCCTGCACCTCTAGGGGTCTACGCACACCTGTGTGTACAACCAAGCCCACACACCTGATCTCCAATCACATTCCCTGCCAACATCCTGTGTGCCCACTCAGTCCACCCTGGAGGCAGGATGTTGGGAAGAGGCTGACGCAGGAGCTCAGGGAGTCATTTGTGCAGGAAATTCTGGAGCCCTGAGTACCAAGAGAATGTTCTAGAAGGGCACACTGGTTCTGCACAGGTGTGTGCCCTTGGTTCCACTGTTCCTCACTCCCTGGGGAAGAGCACAGCTGGAGAAGGCTGGAGCAGGACCCTCCAGAGCACTGAGCCTAAGACAGGACCCCTCTTGCCCAGTCCAGGGGCTGTGCTGGTGGTACCCACCGTCGCCACAGTAAGATGGATGCGACTGTAACGCTGCCGGAACCCTCTGGTCATAGGGTTGTAAAGAGAGCAAGGCAGTGAGACAAGATACTCTGGTGGTTTGACGCTCCCAGAAGGATCTGAGGTGTTTGGTTTGAGGCTTGAAATAAAGTTATCGTGGGTGTGCGCAGCTCAGCAGAAGCTCAGCACACAGCCCCGAGAAACGTGCCACTCCACGCTGTCCTTGCCAGGCTACGCCCGCCGGCCTGAGGAGGAAATGCAGGTGGGTGAGGAGACGCCACACTGTGCGCATCAGAGCGTCTGCGGCCAAATCCTGCTCCATCACTCATGGGCTGTGTCCCACCCACAAGTTTCTCCCAGGCCCAAACCGGTTATTTCAACAGTAAAACAGAGGTGATGGAGTCAGAAAGCGGAGGTAACAGGGGTCCCTTCCTTACGGGGTTCGCGAGCGGCTTGAAGGAAGGAATCTGCACAAAGGACCAGGCCCAGCATCCAGCACAGAGCATGACCCTCCATACGCACGAGCTGTCAGAACCAAGGGCACAGGCTGCGAGTCTGCCAGCTGCGAGTCTGCGCTGGCTCAGTTACGTCCTGTGACCGCCTACCCTCTCTGAGCCTCAGTTTCCTCATCTATAAAACTGGACAACAGAAGCTCTTACCTGGAGTTGTGAGGATGCGCACACGGAGCTCAGGTGTGCGGGGCAGCTCGTGTGCTACACGGAGCTCATTTGTTTGCTCTTCCAACCAATACATATATTGGTGGTGCCACTGCTACGTGCTAGGCACGATCCTGAATGCTGGGGACACAAGTGGTCCAAGGTCCTGCCCTGGGGGAGCTCAAGTTATAGCTCAGGGAGATAGAAAGTAAATGTGTAAATAGGTCAGATCATGGTGCCTGCTGTGCAGAAAATAATTGAGGTGGGGTGAGAGGTTGACTCTGAGAAGGTGGCATTTGAGCTAAGATCCAAACGACACCTGTGGAGACGTGGGAGACACCCTCCACGAGTATGGGGGCAGCACTGTTGTCAATAATGACACAAACTCGAGACCAGAAGGCAAGTCACAGAGTTCCAAATCATTGCCTACTGTCTGTGCAAAGTCACGTCTCAAAAGGCATCTCCCCAGCTGAGCTGTGGCCCCTGGTCAGTATATTTTATTTTTTTGGGCCTGATGATGGATGCTGCTTCCCTCCCTCCTGTCCCCCATCCCCAACATCCCCAACATCCCCAGTGTCCCCAGTATTTTACAGGAATTTTATATCCAGGCAGTAAGTGACCATTTTAACTGGTGATATTTTAAAGCTCCCCTTCTTTCCAAGAATCACATTCACTCCCAAACCCTGGGGTGCAGCCAGCAGACACGAGAGCCCTTCCCTCGTTCACTCATTCATTCAGCAAATGAATGAATGCCAGGTAGGGCTTGTGCCTTCTAAGGAAACGGCAGAGCCCATGGACCAGCATGAATCACTTAAGGCAGACTGAAAGAATAAAACAGACTTGCTGGGGGAAATTCATCCACCAGAACCTTTAGAACAAGGGTCTGGTGCTATGTCCCCAGCTTGGGGCACCATCTCCCCAGGACTCCGGGAGAGACACGTTATGACTTCGACAGGGCCCCATTGGGCTGTGGCCTTTAATTGCACCCCCAGTAGTGGCATTCCCGGGGCTGGGAGCAGGTGGAGGCACAATCCCAACCCCACACAAGACCCAGGTGAACCCGTGGCCAGGCTGGGGAGGTGCTGACGTCGGATCATCTTGTCTCACGCTCTCAGCAGAAGCGCTACCTGCACCGGGGGTCAAAGCCCACAGAGGGGCTCTCAGTGCTGAGGCTGCCACGGAGTCACTTCTCCACCTGCCCAGGGACTCTGAGAACAGACAGTCCTTCTGAGCCAGGGGTCCCCTCCACTGGAGCCCACACTGCTGGGGAGCAGAGGGCAGACTGAGAGTCTCCCCCAGGTTGAAGTACAGAGAGAGAGACACACACACAGCAGGAAAGAAGGGAGGGAGAGAGGCCAGGAGGTGAGAGAAGAGGGAGGCAGGACCCAGCTCCAAAGCCACCCAGAGGCCCTCTGGGATGTGATGGTGCATTGTGTGTTTTGGCTTGACTGGGCCACGGGGTGCCCAGATATTTGGTTAAACATTATTTCTGGGTGAGCCTGGGGCTTGGGGTAAGATTAGCACTTGAACAGGTAGCCTGGGTAAGGCAGACGGCCCTCCCCAGTGTGTTTGCCGGGCACCATCCCGTCCACTGAGGGCCCGAACAGAGCAAAACGGTGGAGGAGGGAGAAGCTACTCTTTTTTACCCGACTGCAGAGCTGGGTCTTCTCCTGCCCTTGGACTGAAACGAGACAACACCCTCGGCTCTCCTGTCTCCAGCTTGCCAAGTGCAGATCCTGGGACTTCTCAGCCTCCATGAGCTCATGAGCCAATTCCTTGTAATAAATATCTTTGTCTGTCTGTCTGTCTCCTGTTGGTTGTTTCTCCGGAGAGCCCTAACACACACATCCGACTACCTACTCTGGAGTAGGTCCTACCAGTTACTCTCGGTCATTTACTTTACTCATGACGCTTCTACCTGCAATTACAGCTGTGTTTCCTTGTTTGTTTTCTGTTCTACCCACAAGAACGTGAGGCCCAAGAGAACAGGGAACCTGCCTTCCTTATTCAACGCACAACCACCATGCCTGGCCCAGTACCTGGCACTGAGTAAGCACTCGATAATTATTTACGGAAGCGAGGATGGAAAGAAGCAATGAAGCAAAGAAACATAAGTCATATATTATAGGGAACAATGGAAAAGTGATTCTCAAAAATACCCCAAGGGCTTCTCATGGGCCCCTGTTCCAAGTCTCAGCCCCCAGCCCGGGCCAACGCTGCTAACACAAGTCATCTTGTATTAACCCACTGGGCGCAAGACTTGTTTGTTTCACATTGTCTCTGAACCAAAGTTCTGCAGCCCGCATCCTGGAAAACACTGCCTGTCACAGCCTATGTGCCAAAGAAATGTCACTTATACCCTGAGGCCACCAATGGAGGTTTTTCAGAGGCCAACTCCCGGCATGTTTTTTTAGCATTTTGCTGATCCAGTGCAACCTGCTGATTGGAATCCTGGACTCCAGGAAAGTTTATCAAAAGTTCTGGAGATGACCAGTCCGGAACTGTGGCGTAGAGAATGGCGAAGCGTTACTTAGCTGAGCAGGGACCCAGGAAGGGGCTGGGAGAGAGGAACAACCCGAATGCACCTTCAGAGGGAAGAATGACTGAGCAGAGAGACCATCGCAATCGTACAAAGCAACTATTCTTCCCCTACAAGTTGCTCCCTCTTAGGATAAGGATCAGGGGTTGAGTTATGTCAACAAAATTTTTCCAACTTTTGGTAAATCCAAAAGCTTACCAAAACATAACAACAAACACTGTTTGGTCAGGTCTTAGCTTTTTCCTTGGTGCCATTTTAGCCACACGTAGTGTCTTGGTCCATTTCAACTGCTACAACAGGATACCGTAGTTTGAGCGGCTTAGAAACAACAGATTTTTATTGTCACAGTTCTGGAGGCTCTAAGTCTGAGACGCGGGTGCTGGCATGGTTGGGTTCTAGTGAGGGCCCACTTCCTGGCTCATAGACAGTGACTTCTCACTGGGTCCCCAAGTGGAAGAAGGGGTGAGGGAGCTCTCTAGGTCCCCTTTCGTGAGGGCACTAATCCCATCATTCAGGTTGCACCCATGACCTCGTCTAAACCTGATCACCTCCCAAAGGCACCACCTCCAAATACCATCATACTGGGGATTAGGTTTCAACATACGAATTTTAGGGAGGACACAAATATTCAGTCTATTGCACATGGGTTTTTGTTTTTGCTTTTGTTTGTTTTTTTTTTAGAGACAGGGTCTCACTCATTCTGTTGCCCTGGCTAGAGTGCAGTGCTGTGATCACAGCTCACTGCAGCCTGGAACTCCTGGCCTAAAGCGATCCTCCCGCCTCAGCCTCCCACAGTGCTGGGATTACAGGTGTCAGCCACCACGCCCGCCCCTTGCACACGGTTTATTCGTTCTCAGTATAACATCCCACGGTTGCTGAGGTCTATTAGACAAAGGGTGGAATTCTTGCTTCTGCAGAGAATGATCTGAATTTTAATCCCCACTGTTTGAGCTGCTGTTTCTTGGGAGGAAGGGGATGCTTCGTGACCTCCCAGTCCACGTCAGAGAAAGAACGGGATAAAATCATCTTTGCGGTCAAAAGCCACAAGCCGTCACGTCTGCTGGGGAGGTTTTCAGCCTTCAGCCACGAAGCCGCCTAGGCCATCTTCTCCCCCAACACACACCTCCGTCTGAGAGGCGGGCTCTGCCCTTCTCTGCTCTGCTGATTCTAAACCCTGTGACCAGGGGTCCCAGTGGGGAACCCGGGGGCCAAGACGCAGAGCAGGCTCTGTTCTGTTCACTGACAGGGGCCGATGCTTTTCCCTCTCTTCTCAGAGAGGAGCTGCTGGCTCGGTGCTGGACAGTGAGGAACGGGAAGAGGTGGCTCAGTCGTCCTCGTCCTCGTCTTCGTCCTCCGTGTCTTTGTTGGGGGCGCACCTCTGGAAGCACTGCACCACGGTGGCCAGGAAGAAGCTGGAGATGATGGCAGCGACGGACACGGCCACGCCGGAGAAGATGATGATGAACAGGTCTGTGAGCGACAGGCTGAACTTGCACTCACTGAAGCTGGCCTCCGACAGCTCGCGCAAGGATACCCTCCTGTCCTCCACCGGCAGGGAGCACTGGATTGTGTCCAGGCCTGAGAAGGGGCGGGCAGAAGGAGAGAGAGGTTTAGGCTGCAGCGCGGATTGCCTTCAGGTTGACAAGGTGAGTGCTTACAGGGCCAGCAAAGCGGGAGCACGCCCCAAAAATAAAAGGGAGGAAAAGCTGGTCTGAATGGAATGTAAACTTTTTTTTAAAGCCTCAGAGTAATCACCAGGAAAAAAAATCAGAATATGCTGGTCTAAAATTTAGTACATTTTTTTTTTTTTAAGAAACAGAGTCTTATTCTGTTGCCCTGGCTAGAGTGCAATGGTGCAATCATAGCTCACTGCAGCCTCGAACTCCTGGGCTCAAACGATCCTCCTGCTTGAGCCTATTGAGTAGCTGGGACTACAGGTGTGTGTCACCACGCTCAGGTAATTTTTAAAATTTTTTGTAGAGATGAGGTCTCACTATGTTGCCTAGACTGGTCTTGAACTCCTAGGCTCAAGTGATCCTCCTGCGTCAGCCTCCCAAAGTGCTGGGATTATGGACGTGAGCCACCATGCCCAGACCAGAAAAGCCCTTTTAAATTCTGCTTTATATATTGGGGTTGTCTTTAATACTTCACTTGAAGAATGTCTGACTCACTTAAGAAGAAATTTGAAACCCTCCAGTCTAGAAAAATACTAAAACTAAGTATGTGCTGAGCAAGTACTTTATAACAATAAATGCTACATAGAACTTACCATGGGACAGCCACCATTCTAAGCACTTGGCCTATATTAATTAATTTAATCCTCACAACCACTCCATAGGGTAGGTCTCAATATCATCCCCATTTTACAAATGGGGAAACAGGCTCAGAGAGGTAGAGTAATTTGACCAAAGTTGCACAGCTAGTAAGTGACCAAGCCTGGATTCCAACTCAAGCAGTCGGGCTCTGGAGACCTGGCCTGTAGCCCCTATGCCTGTGTAAGACGGAGAAAGGCGGAGGAAAGCCAAGAAGAGAAGAGCCGGGGGTGCAGGAGATGGGGACACAGGAAGCTGATGCTTTCTTCCCATGGCTGCCAAAAAGTGGTAGGGACAGAAGTGGCCAGCCAGCTGGTGGTGAGAGACGGGCTCCTAGAATAACAGGTTTACAACATTTTTAATTAATTAATTAATTAATTAATTTTTAGAGATGGGCCCTTGCTCTATCATCCAAGTTGGAGTACAGTGGCCCAATCAAAGCTCACTGCAGCCTTGAACACCTGGGCTCAAGTGATGCTCTTGCCTCAGCCTCTCAGGACTACAGGCACAGGCCTGGCTAATTTTTTGTAGACACAAAGTCTTGCTGTGTTGTCCAGGCTGGTCTCAAACTCCCAGCTCAAGTGATCCTCCCACCTCAGCTTCCCAAAGTGCTGGGATTACAGGTGTGAGCTACTGTACCTGGTTGGTTTATAACATTTCAGAGATACCGCCCCACTGACTGTTCCCTTATCACTAAGCCATTTCTCTTGGGGAGCCCCATCTGCCACCAGGTGAAGCAGGGGGCAGTGAAGAGAATTGCAGGTAAATTCTACACTCCCATCTACTGACATGAGCCTACAGGGAGACCTGCCTGAGGCGTGAGAAACTAGGCACCATGAGAGGTGGCTGTCCAGACACTTGTTTATTCATTCAACAAATATGTACTGAGTACTTTGTGTGGGCCAAGAGACTGGTGATAAACAAGGCTCAATAAGGCCCCTACCCAGAGCATGTAAATTCTAGTGGGAGAATACAGACATTCATTTATGTCACCAATTTTTTTTTAAGTATTTGCTATGTCCTAGGCTTTCAGGACACAGCAGTGAATAAAACAAAACCCTTGCCTTTATGCAGCTTACGTTTCAGGCAATAAATCAGTAGATCAAGTTATTTAATAATAAAATGTTTAGGATGAAACATGAGGGTGAAATGGTAAAGAATGTCTGGGACAAAAGAGTGTCTTTGGATGGGGTAGTCGGGAGGTATTATCTTAGCTAAGGTCTAAAGGGTGAGATGGAACCAGCCATGGGGAGAACATTCTAGGCAGAGAAGATAAGCTAGGCAAGAGCTTGGCACCCTGGAAACACAGAGCAGCCAGGGGCAGCAGAGTGGGCAAAGGGGAACTTGGCACCAGCTGAGGTTGGAAAGACAGACGGGTTGAGACAAAGCCCCTCGTGGCCGATACTCTGCATGAGTAATATGAACAGAGCCCCCCAGCCGCAGCCCCAGCCCTCATTGGACATGAACCAAAGATACATGAACCAAAGTGGCTTGCATAGTGCTGAGCCACTAAAGACTGTTACCAAGCATCATGTACCCATCCTGACTGGTACATAACACAAACTATGCACCAACCCAAATGACTGCCACATTACAAATCTCAGTTACAAGAGAATGCATGATATTAGAATGCATAAAGAGCTCAGATCTTCTGTTTCTGATCTAGAAGAGGAGAGAAAACAAAGTAGTAGTAACTAATAGTCACATTGCACTTACTATGTGCAGACACTGCTTTAAGTGCTACATATGTACCTACTCTCAGGTCTCACAGCCACCTATGAGTAGGTACTGCAATTATGCCCATTTTATGGATGGGAAAACCGAAGCACAGAGAGTTTACACAGCTTGCCTTTGGTAACACAGCTTCAAGGTGATGAAGCTAGGATTCGAACCCAGGCATTTGGCTCCGGAGCCTGCCTCTTATCCTTTGATCAATAAGGTCCCCTTTTTCCAGTGGGAGTAGCCATAGAGATGTGAGCACACCATCTTGACACGAAGCTCAACCGCCTTCACTCTCTGCTTACCTGTGGCTTCCTTCCGACTCTCAGGAAAACCTCCCCTGCGCTCTTCCCAGTGCTTCCAGGTTTCGACTAGCTGACCCTCCATCCACTCCAGCATGATCTGAAAGTCGCTATGATTTCCTCTCACCTCGATAATTAGCCGGCTTCTGTCCTGCAAAGAGTAGCCCTGCTGATTGCACAGGAACCCTGCAACCAACCACTCTTGGAGTCTTTATCTGTGTGTCTTTCCTTCTCCAGCTCAGAAAGAGAAGATGGAGGAAGAGTACCTGAGCTTCCTCCTTCCTTCTAGCCTGGCCCATCTTTTACGTAGTCTACAACCAACCCACCGATGCTTTCCTCCCCGTGGGAACCACTGCCTAGCAACCAGCCTCTGTGCTCCCTCTCCCCCTGCTTCAGTGCCTGCTCTACAGAGCCAGGGAATTAGTTCTGTAAGCTTCTTCAGCTTATACTTGATTACAGTTCTTGACTCTCTTTTTCTTAAAGAGGCCAAACTTCTGTCTACTTCTTCTGAGCATTTGAAATGCATTTGAATAAAACAGGAGAGCTTTACGACAGGGTTACACTGGAGTTCCCTTGCAGACACTGATCTTTTCAATGGAAAAATGGAAAATGCAATCAACCTGCCTCCTCTTAGCATCCCTCACCCAGCCAAACATGTGCAGATAAATAAGATGGACACCGACGGATCACACGAAGCACAGGCAGTTTCTAAACACAGCAGATTATCTGCAACCTTCAAGCTAGTAACAGGTCATTATTTAGCTACAGAAACTTTCTAAAACTCCTGGCCTTCAGTTAAGCAGTATTAAATGGAAAACAACCACAACACAGTAACACAAGCCCACGGTGTCTGTCATTTCAATCCAGCCTTTGCTGGACACGACTTCTCGAGTCAATTTTGATTTCCACAATGTTCTTTGTGCCTTGAGATTGGTCTTGGCATTTTTACAAAGCGACAATTTTAGAAAATGTCATCTCACATTCTCTGTGGCTAAAAGAAATGGGCTTGTTTGAAAAACACTGCACGCCCACCAGGGGCGGGGGACTTTGGAACGACGATAGTGGCACTATCATGATAAGATACACTGACTGGATGGGTTTTCATAGCTCATAAAGTGCAGAGAAATAAGAAGAGTTGGACAAACAGAGTCAGCCAGGCAGCCAGGGCCCAGCAGAAGGCGGGAGGATACTGCTACTGAAGCATCTAAAAGGGCTGTGAGACCAACTGCAGAACTCTGGAGTCGGCATAGTCTGATTTGGCGGTCCCCTCTTCTCCTCTGCAGGACCTCAGTTTAGACCATGGTTTCTCAGCTTGGGCACCACTGGCATTTGGGGCAGGATACCCTTTGGTGTGGGGGCTTTCCTGTGACTGTAGGGTGTTTATCGGCATCCCTGCCTCTACCCACTGGATTCCAGCAGCGCCCCCCACCCAGTGGGACAATAAAAAGTGTCTGCAGACATTGCCGCACGTCCCCTGGGTGGAGAGGATGAAGTCCCCTTGGTCGAGAACTACTGCTTTAGATTGAAATGCTCTGCTAAGTAGGCAGCTGTCATGGACTGAATGATTGTGTCCTCCCAAAATTCATATGTTGGAGCCCCAGCCTCCAATGCAATGGTATCTGGAGACGGGGACTTTGGGAGGTAATTAGGGTTAGATAAGGTCATGAGGGTGGGGCCTTCCTCATGGGATTAGTGCCCTTATAAGAAGAGATACCATGGAGCTACCTGAGCCTGTCTCTGTTTCTCTCTCTTTCTGCTTCTCTCTCTCTCTCAGTCTCTGCCGTGTGAGGATGCCGCAAGAAAGTGGCCATCTGTAAGCCAAGAAGAGGGTCCTCTCCAGAATGCAGCCCTGCTGGCACCTGATTGCAGACTCCCGGTCTCTAGAACTGCGAGGAAGCAGATGTCTACAGACGTCTGCTGTCTAAGCCACCCCGTCGATGGTATTTTGTTATGGCAACTGGAGCAGAATAAACAGTAACCTTCTAAGGCGGGCCTGCTCTTAGCCTCTCAGTGGACATTCAGTTATTAAATGGCTTCCTTTAATTCGGGCATTAAGAAAAACAGGTGGGGCCTTATGCTTAGGGCAGTGATGGATATGAAAGAAAGGAAAGAAGGAAGGAAGGAAGAGACAAAGAAAAACAGGGAGGAATGGAGAAAGGGAGGAAGGGACAGAGAGACAGAGACAGAGAAGAGAGACAGAGATAAGTGGCCTTGGCCTCAAGGAGCTCAGGTCTAAGGCGAGAGGCGTCAGGACACATGTGCAAAGGACACCTCAAGTAGAACGTGAAAAGTTGCACAGGAGAGGCCCCGGGAAGCCCACGGAGGGGCTCTGGGGGGAAGGACGGGCTGGCGCGGGGCACGAGCAGGTGCGGAGGGGAGGCCCTGCAATGTCCCTGCTTGACTTTGGAATGTTCTCTCTCCTTCCCCTGACCCACCTCTTCAGCTGAGATAAGAATAGCAAAGGAAATAAACAATGCTGACTTGGCACCTGGCCTGTGCCGGGCCACTGCCCTTAGGGCCTCACACGCGTTAGTCCATTTATTCCTCAGGCCCACCGGAGAAGGAGGCTACTATAATTAACCCTGTTTTGCAGATGACCAAACTGAGGCACAGAAACGGCAAGTGAGTTGCCCAAAACCACACAGTGAGGAAATGCCAGAGCTGGGACTACAAGAGCGCACCACCACACCCAGCTAATTTTTTAAACATTTTTTATAGAGATGGGGCCTCGCTATGTTACCCAGGCTGGTCTCCAATTCCTGGCTCCAAAGTGATCCTCCTGTCTCGGCCTCCCAAAGTGCTGGGACTACAGGCGTGAGCCACCGCACCCAGCCCAACCAATGGATTATGGGAAAACGGAGTTCAAAGATGAGCTGGAATCTGTCCTAACCATCAGCCTTTGTCCCACAGCCACAAATCACTTGACTCTGTCCAGGTGTCCCTACAAAACCATGTGCTTGGTGGCATGAGGGTCTTGGGAGGCCATGGTAATGACGCAGCTCACACCCTCCTAGGGAGAGGACCCCATGGGCAGGGAGTTGACGTCCTACTTTCTGTCTCGTTATGGGTCTTCCTCCATGCCGTATCTCCCTTCCACCAAAGCCAAAGTGGGCTCCACCTCATTCTGGCCTGGGAAGACCAGGGTCCACAGTGCCCTCCCTTTATGGCCACGTCTTCCTCCTCCTCCAGGACACACTCAGAAGAGATGGGCATGTCCCTTGTGCAGGGCAGCTGGGTGTCCTGCCTGCCGCCACCCCTCTGAACTCTCTCCCCTTGACTGATGACTTCTCTCCAGCAGCTGACACCTGAGCTGGAGAGGGTGAAGAGCTGCCACTCTCCAGAAATAGACGGTGACACAGCGGACGGTAGATTGAGATTAATCTCCTGCACTGGCCCGGCCCCCTGTCAGCAGTCAGGGCTGCAGCCAGAGGATCTCTCGGGGCCTTTCCCCGGGTCTGGCCTCGCGGGAACTGCATAACGCAGATCAGCAGACTCTGGTATGTGTTTTTGGTGATTAAAAATATATTTTTGTTTTCTTAATTCCAGTTATTGGGCCAAGTCTGCAAACACACTGAGACAAAAGAAATAAAAAGAAGGGAAATAAAAGAACCTATAAATATATGGTTAACGCTTTGGCTTTTACCTATCTAGAATTTTCCCATGTGTATGTGTACATAAACACACCATGTAGACATACTCCGCCACCATATTGGGAGCATCTTTTCATTCAACAAATATAATTTATAAAGCATCACACTTGATGGCCGCAGGGTATTTTGGGGGAGATGAACCATGATATACTCACCCAATCCCAGGGTGTTCCCAGTTTTTTCATACTAGAAGCCACACTGAAATGAACAGCCATGTGCACATCCTTAGTTATTTCTCTAAGATATGTTCCCACAAGTTGAAGGTTGTGTGTGAGTCCTTGAACTCGCACTGACGGTGGACTTTGTCACCCTTTCATCTTTGTCGATCTGATAGTCCATAAAGGAGTATATTGCTGATTTAACTTTCATTTCTCTGATTATCGGGAGAGCTGAACACCTTTCCCTGTCCTCCCTGCCACCGTTCCGGAACAACAACCCCCAAAGGCCCAGGAAACAGAAGCAGCCCCTTGGCCTTTCACACGCACAGCTGCACTTGCAGCCTGCAGCCCTGGTTTCGCAGAGTCTTAGAAGGTTAGATCTGAAGGCACATTTGACATCTGTCTCCCTCCCTCCCCACTCCTCTCCCGAGGTTTACAGATGAGAGGCCCAGAGAAATCCGGCAATTTGTCTAAGGTCACTTGGAGTCCGGACTGAAACCCAGGTCTCCTGGGTTTCGTGGTCTTCCCCGGGCACCAGGTTCTGACTTCTGCTCTGAGCACCCGGAGAAGCTCCACGTGTTACGGCTGCTGCCGCTGCGCTTCGTGCCGCAGAGGACGCTGCCACGTCCGGAGGCATCCGAGGGCACTGCAGGGCTCGCTCCCGCTCCCGGGCTCAGGGCCGCCAGGGAACACCAGCTCTAATTTCCGATAGTGCTAACCTCTGTTCTCCACCATCACTTTCATTAAGTATCGACCATCACACAGGGGGAGAATTCCCAATTAAAATCCCGTCTCAGGCAGCAGACACTTCGTCTGATTAAGTAACAAGCTGATTTTGCAAGAGGAAGACGCAGCTGCAGCGACGGGTCAAAGGCTCACCCTGGCTTGTCCTGGCTCCACAGACAGCGTCCTGGAGAAGGCACAGTCCGGCAGCAAGGATGCTGCACCAGGGACGTGACTTCTTCGGTTCCCTGCACCCCAGCCCAACTCCCAGCCCTCACCTCGGACACAGACGCCAGTCACGCACACAAGCAGGGGAAATCAACTGACCTCCCCCAACAAGAGTCGAGCAGAGAATGATCACAAAGGGCTGGAATCTGGGAAGGAAGGCGTGAGTTTCCACCACCCCCACCCATGTCACCATCACAGCCGTCAGCTCGGCCATCACCACCGCTCAGCCTCCAACTTCCCTCAGCCACCACCCTGGCTGCACCATCAGTAACAAGCACCTCCCACGAGTCGGGCCCCAGGCCGAGTACTCAGGGTACTAGCCTGTGTCTAGTTATTGCTGATGATCTGGTTAGAAAGAACCTTCTGGTAAGGCCAGCGTGAGAACATCTAAGAAGGGCCCATAAGTACCTCATTATGGTGATCAGAGCTCCACGCGGCCTCTTGATGATCAGACCCCGGACCCCACCATGGCTCCCTCCCTGGACCCGCCCTTGTAAGCACCCCGTCCAGAGACAATCTCCCATGGTGGGCTCGCTGGCCGGCCAGAAGAAGACACGTGCCATGTGTCTCAGGACGCAGAGGGGTGTGTGTGCTAGTGGGCCCCTCCTATGACACCGTCAAGATGACATTCTATCGGGAAGTCATGTTCATTGAAACGCCCACGATTTCAGGAACTATGGGTACTTCCCATATCATCTCACTCAATCCTCTTCCTCAAGAACCCTCGGAGCAACGCTTCCCACCTGGGGGTGAATCTGCCTCTCAGCGGGCATCTGCTGATGTCTGGAGGGAGTTTTGGTTGTCGCACTGGGTCGGGTACCACCAGCAGCTAGTGGGTAGAAGACCAGGATGCTGCTGGGCATCCTACACGCACAGGACAGCCCCCAGCGTTAAGTTACATCCACACTGCTCTGCAGCTATCAGCACCATCCATCTCGAGAACTTTCCATCTTCCCAAACCAAAACTCGGTCCCCGCTAAACCCTAACTCCTCATTCCCCCTCTGCCAGCTCCTGGCAAATCCCTTCCTACTTTCTGTTTCTGTGAATTCAACTACTCTAGCTACTCCATGCAAGTGGAGTCATGCAGTAGGCGTCCTGTGTCTGACTTACTTCACTGGGCATAACATGAACCTCGAGGTTCGTCCGCGTTGCAGCCTGTGTCAGAGTTCCCTTCCTTTTTAAGGCCAACTAATATTCCATTGCATGTAGAGGCCACATTTGTTGTTACATTCTTTGGGGGGAAATATAATATAAAAAAAGAAGAAAATGGACAAAAATTTCATTCTTTTAAAAAAAAGAATTTTTAGAAAAACATAACAATTACCCAGCCCTGCAACTCACCCAGGATGTGTTTGGCTATTAATGCTCGTGTTCTTCTAGACCTGGGGATCTCACAATGCAGACAAGTCCACACAAGGCAGAGTTCACGATTTTGTCATAAAAGATACGATGTATTTCTGCTCAGCAGCGCAAGTTTCCCTCCCTCCCCTGACCACGTGGGACCTGCTGATCTCTGAAGATCCCCGGGGGCCACTCCGGCCCTGGGGTTGGGGATTCCCCGCTGTGTTGCCTGTGACAGTCGTCCCAGGGACATCTTCCTGTGAGTGCCAGAATCTCCCCCTCAGCCCGTAAAGTGTTCTCAGGGCCCAAACAGCTCCCAAACAACTTACCAACAAAAGTGATTCTGATTTTTCTGGCAAATCGGGAACCAAGCTGGTTTTGAGGTTATATTTATGATTATTTTTCCAGCAGCGGGAGCCAGGATCCTGGCAGCAGACCCCCATACCTGGGGTTTTTTTTAGCAGTTCCCAGCACTGTGGCAACTGCTGTCACCAGGGCAGGGACGTGGAGTTTTGGGGAAGCGGCCTCAGGGCGAGGCGCTGGGGACGGGGCAGGGAGAGCTCATGAGAAACAAGCCTGTGCAGTATCTGACTCACCTCCACCGGCGGGGAAAGTGAAGCTGCGTCCCTGTAGGAGGCAGAATAAAGACCCCCAAAGTTATCCACACCCGAATCCTCAGAATCTGCGACTGTGTTACCTTACGCGGCAAAAGAGGCTCTTGAGATGGGGAGACTATCTCGGACCATGTAGGTGGGTCTGATATAATCACAGGGTCTTTGCAGGAGGAAGGCAGGCAGGTCAGGGAAGAATAGGTGATGATGGAAACGTGGTCAGGGTGATCCGGCCCAAGAGCTGAGGCACGTGGGCAGCCTCTGGAGCTGGGAAAGGTGGGAGGAACACGGACATCGCAACTTTGGCCATAAGATCCGTTTTGGACACCTGACCTCCAGAACTGTGAATGACAGATCTGTGTGGTCACCTGTTCCAGCAGCAACAGGAAGCTCACGCATCCCCCGGTGGGTCAGTGGCAGAGCCAAACCTGGGAGCCAGGTGTCCCCACTCTTAGTCCCACCCACCTCTAGTGAGACCTCACTGAGACACATCTGTAGCCCTGAGTGGCAACACTGACTTACTGCAGGGACGATAATGACAGTGGCACTTTCTCCATGCCCTGTGTGCCAGGCACTGCGCTAAGCGCCTCACAGGGATCATGTCTTTGACCTCATGATAGACTTACGAATATTTCTGTCCACGTTTTCCACATGGGAAAACCAAAGCACAGAAAGGTTAAACAATTTTCCCAGACTCACACAGCTGGGAAACAAAGGCATTGGATTTGGACTATGGTAGATCCAAATCCAAAGCCTGCGCACTCGCCACTGTGCTAACCTTCCCCTGACGACTGCTGTGCCGTATGAGGGGCACATGCTGGACCGGGAATCGGGGGGCTTGGCTCTTGCCTCGGCTTTTCACTAGTTTGCATTGTGGCTTTGTGCAAGTCACTTGGCCTCTCTGAGCCATGGTTTCCTATCTGAAAATGAAGAAGGGTAGATTAGATAACCCTGCAGTCTAAGCTTTTCTGAGTCTTCTGGAACGGTGGCTCCAAGAGGACAGAGTCTTTGCCAGACTCACTATGTCCCAAGCACCCGGAGCTGAATTTGCTTTCGGCAGGTGTTTGGTCTGCTCTGGTTTCTGCTAATATGTTCCAGACACCTTTGGTTTAACCCCTGCCAGGCCAGGTCCTGAAGCAGGGAAGCTCACCAAGTGCAGTTCTGAGCCGAAAGCAGGAGTTATAGACACAGGAGGGTGGGGACACAAGTTTTTGATATGTGATTTGAGGAAGCCACAGAACGGTCAGTGACAAGATGCTGGAGCCAGTCTCTCTGGAGCATGGGCAGAAGCATGACAAATATTCAGGATGGAATGGATGAGCCAGTGGCCAAAATGGTGGGACAGCCCCAGGGTGTCTGCAAGCACAGGTTACACGGGCTCCCGGGGACAGCTGCAGAAGGTCGGTGTCCTGGTTCAAGGGAGGACGTGAACTAGACTCCACAATGCATATTTAGAAACCAATTCTGGTTGCTGGCAGGTGATCTGGTTTCCGACAAGGATCCGGTGTGAGCAGAACGAGACCGGAGAGGTGCGAGAGGCTGGGAGCTTTGCACGTCTTTCTCAGCCTCGCGGCTTAAGAGCTTTGTCTATTTAGGTTCAGGGAGAAGCACGAGGGAGGGGAAGGGAAGAGGGGAGGACTGCACCAGGCATCAAGGAAGGTGTAGTCACCGGAGTGTGAGCACCCGGGACCCTCCTCAGGACCTACTCCTCCAGCCAGCAGAACGAGGACAGGAACCCCAGAAAGTCAGACTCAGAGGACAGAAGCACCCTGGGCAGAAATCTCACCCAATACCTGATGCTTCCTGCAGCACTACTGCAAAGTGGTCATTTGGCTCTGCTTGAATGCCTCCAGTGATGGCAACCTCACTACCTCCCGAGACAGCCTACTTGCAGAGCTCTAATGGCTACATGTTCCTCTTTATGGTGCATCAAACTCCGTTTTCCTGCGGTTCCCAATCACAGGCCCATCTGAGGCCAGAGCAAGTCCCCTCTATTCAGTGACAGCCTCTCAGGTGTCTGGAGACAGGGACTGTGTTCTTCCAAGTCTCTACCTCTGAGAGTTGAACATCAATTTTCCTATATCGGCACAGCCTTACTCTCCAAACACAAAGTGTTATCTGGCATTTTCTAACAGACAGGAACCCCAGATAACTGCTTACAAGTTGTGTTTTGCAGGGGTACGGGGGCCCCAACCTTCCCCGCTTCCGATCTCCCCATTCAAGTGTCACCACATCTGGAATTCTACGCGGGTTCACGCCTCAGTGACCAGCAGCGCCCCTTACTTCTGTCTTTGCTGCATTTACTCCGGGTGGACCCTGAAATCACTAACACCTGGAAGAAACGAGTTTGCCACACAGGTTTCTCCAAGCGAGGGTGATGGTCCCAGAGACCCCTCCTCCGCGCTCGTCTTCCCTTTGCCTTGGCTCAGCGTCCACCCACGAGGCAGCCATTCCTTCCGCACACACCTATCGAGCACCTGTCACCTGCTGGCACAGTTCTAGCACCGTGGTCAAAATGATGAACAGAACACACAAGTCCCTGTCCTTGTGGCTACAATTTAGTGAGACAAACAGACGATGAGTGAATCAGCAAAACGTACAGTAAGACGGATGGTGACAGGTGCAATAGGGAAAAGAGGCGCAGAGGGGACAGGACGCAGGGAAGGAGAGCTGGGGGCAGCAGGGGACAGGGTTCAACAGGCTCAGGAAGTAGGTGGCCTCTGAGCAAGGGGCTGAGAGGAGTGAGGGGCGAGGATGCTCCAGGCAGAGGGAGCAGCAGGTGCAAAGGCCCTGGGGTGGGACTGTGCCTGCCGTGCGTGAGGAACAGCAGGAATTTGGAGCACCTGGACCAGAGTGAATGAAGGAGAGGACAGTAGGAAATACCAGGTCAGAAAGAAACTAGGAGGAAGACAGATCTCAGGGGCATGTAAACCTCTGAAGGACTGTGGCTTCTACTCTTCATGATATGGGAGTTCCCGGGGAGTTCTGAGCCCAGGAGCGATGTGATTTGACATCTGTTTGACAAGCAGGGAGGGTCGCTGTTCCGGATAAAGCTCTCACGGGAGCAGATGGCGGGAGTTGAATTGCTTTCACCAGATGCTCAGTCTGCTCTGGTTTCCCCTACTGGGCTCAAGCCACCTTCATTTACAGCCCTCCAAGGCAGGGCTCCGAGTCAGGAAGACTCACGGACTGAGTCTGGCTCTGAGCCCAGAGGCTGCCGACGGCGGGTGTGTGCGCTTATCCGTGTGTGCGCTACACTAAAATAAAAAGTTAGAAGGAAACACATCACACGTGTCCATTGTGTCAACACTGAAAAGCACACAGAAGCAAAATTCAAAAGGATATGACATTCTGGAAAAGGCAAAAGGAGAGACAGTAAGAAGATCTGTGGTTACTGGGGGTTCAGGAAGGAGGGGAGAGGGCTGAACAGGTGGGCAGGGGTTTAGGGGCGGAGAAGCTGTTCTGTGTGACACTGTGACGCTGGACACATGACGTGATCCATTTGTCAAAACCCACAGGATGCACACAGCGAACCCTCCTGTACACTGACTCCGGGCTTTAGCTACCATCTGCGCCGGTATCAGCCCGTCAGTCGTGCGGATGTGTTAATGCGGCGCTGGTGCAAGGTGCTGATAATGGGACACCGTGGGGTCGGCGGGGCAGAGGGAGCTGTCTGCTCTCTGCTCAGTCTTCCATAAACCTCAAACTGCTCTAGAACAATAAAGTCTATCGATTATTTTAAAACATAAAATAAGACTGCCCTTTCGCCCAGAGAAAATCGCTATTGGCCCCTGGCTGTATACCCTCCTGTCACTTTTCTATGGGACACGCGTCTTTCCCTTGGCCTCCAGGCTCCCACCTTTCTGATGCAGATAAGCATCTGGGATGGTTACGTTTAAAAGCACACAACCTCGTTCGTGTCTTATGAAAGAGCAATGCTACTCTTTCCAATAATTTGGGGAGGGGGTATTTTCTTGGTATCAAGAGAATAACATACTCTGCAACTATGATGCAAAAGCAGGCTCCTGGGGTGGTGGGACCTTTGCCACAGGAACCAACCCAGGGGACCTCTGCTGGGAGCTGAGGGGAGAGGCCCCCAGACGCTCCCATCCTGTGCCCTAGAGGAGGCTGGCACGAGAGGTCACACACCAGCTAAAATCAAACTAGAAGGGGCCCTCGTGGCCATCTAGAGCATGGGTCTACAAATGGCGGCCAGTGGGAGGAACATGCTTTGGGGGAGTTCAGCCAGCACCGTGCCCTAAATTGTCCTTCACGTGCCCACACTCTCCGCTGACCCCCATCTGCTGCTTCTCCTGCTAACCTCACTCAGGGTTGTCACTCAGGAGTGGGACTGTGACTCTTGGTTCTTTGGTTGGGTCTGGGCTCTGAGAAGCTGCCCCTTAGTCCCCAGTGGCCCGTAGCTCCCTCAAGGTCCTGACTCCCTGCCCGTGACATTTATCCCATAACCAGCTGGGAGGATGAAGAAGATGAAATGCCAGGAGCCTCCTTGACTGGCA